>JAZHYW010025262.1:0-46872 GCA_037355805.1 Ixodes ricinus | reverse complement strand
CGTGTTTCGAGCGGGTCTTGCCGAAGACTAGGATGTCGTCGATCATGTTCACCACACCCGCTTGGCCCTCGAGGATCCGGGACATCTGCCGTTGGAAGAACTCTGGTGCAGATGCGATCCTGAACGGCAGCCGGAGGAAACAGTAGCGGCCAAACGGGGTGATGAACGTGGTGTACTCTTGCGACGATGGTGCCAGCTTGACTTGGTGGAAGTCCGACGTCGCGTCCAACTTGGAGAACACAGTCGCCTCCCCAAGTAGCCCGAGGCATTGTTCTACGGTCGGCAGTAGGTGACGCTCTCGAAGGATCACCTTGTTAAGTCGAGTGAGGTCTACGCAGAGCCTGTAGCCACCGGTAGCCTTGGGAACGACGACCAACCCGGCGCACCAGTTCGTAGGAGTGTCGACGCGACGGATAACGCTATCGGCTTCGAGCTTGTCCAACTCTGCCTTGACGACGTTGTGGAGCGGGAGCGGAATGCGTCGGGGCACACTCAAGGAAAACGGCGTCGAGCCTGGCTGCAGGCGGATGGTGTACTCCTCCTGGAGTGTTCCGAGTCCACGGAAGAGGTTGTGGTCGAGCGACAAGTCCCCAGAAGGCTCCGGAGGCTTTGAGACGCAGTCGAAGAACTGGCAGACCCCCAAGGCCTGAATTGCTGGGAAACCCAGCAACGGGACGGTCTTGGTCGCCAGCACGTAGAGCCGCTGCTTTACAGACCTGCCGCGTCACGAGAGTGTGGCAACGAAGGTGCCTAAGACTGGTAGGCTGTGATTGGCAGGACCTTTTAGCTCACCCTCGGGGTCTTGCAGCTTGGAGGGAACCCCGACGAAGGTGTTGGGCATGACAGTAACCTCGGCACCCGAGACCACCTTGAACGCAAGTGAGCGGCCGTTGACGAGCACCTCCACAAACTTGGCGTTTGGGCGTTCCTATGCGACAGCATGCAGCTCGATGGAGTTCGCCGACGGTTTAGGTGCAGTCCTCTCGCTGGCCCGTTTCTTTTCGAGGCGGACGGTCTCGAAGTGCCCTGTCTTCCGAAAGTAGTTGCAGGATGCGCGTCGTGCAGGACAGTCTTTGCGCGGGTGCGCCGCGCGCCCGCAGAACTGGCACAGCTGACTGGGCTTGTCCGTCGAAGCCGGCACAGGCGTCTTCCGTCTTCGCATACGGGCCGCGTCTACGGCGAGCGGGGCGGACTCTGCCGAGTCACGTGTTTCGCGCTCGTTGTCGGCGTCTTCCTGCTGTCGAACGTGCGTGAGCGCCTCTTGCACGGTTAGTCGTGGATTCCGACACAGGCTGTCGGACAGCTTGCGGTCTAACAGGCCGACCAAGAAACGGTCCCGGACGAGCCGCTCCTTGATGTCCGGGGACTGATAGTTGCACTTTTTCACCATAGTGCGGAGCGCGTTGAGGAAAGCGTCTGCTGTCTCACCCGGTTGCTGGACCCGACGGTGAAAGCGAGCCGACTCGTAAAGTTCGTTCGGCGGGTGCACGAAGTGGGCCGTGAACGCTTGCTTGACCGCGGCGACGTCCTGGAAGTCGGTCTCCTCAGCGTGGTGGAAGCAAGGATCACCCTGGCTTGGGGACCCATGCAATATAGCATGGACCGCACTTGAACCTCGGCGGTGGCGGCGTAGAGGCCCGTGGCGTACGAGTAATCTTCGTACTGGAGCAGCCACGTGGGCCAGGCGCTGGGGGTGTCAAAGTCGAACTGAGGCGGCGGGCGAAGAGGCACGATGCCCGGTGGGACCGGAGGGACGGGCCGCTGAGCAGACTGGTCGTCGTCAGGCATGGTGACGGTGAGCGCCGAAAACTTTCCCGGCGAAGGCGTCCGGTGAAGCGAAAGCGTCGGACGAAGCGAAAGCCGGCGCGTCGGCGAAAACTAGGCCTCGCGTGAGAGCGGCAGGCGTGAGCACGCTTCTGACACCATGTTCGGCGCCGCGTGGGTGGGCGGTATCGGGCGACAGATAGACGACGACAGCAGTGACTGACTGTCGGAACCAAACTGAACTTTATTCTCGAACCTTCTCTTAATTATATACATGCGGACGCACAGCTAGCGCCATCTCGGGAGTCAGAAGTTAAACCCCGTAGCTCATGGTTAGCGACCCCTACAGTAACCAGGTATTCTTTCTGTAACGCATTAATGCGCTTGTTATAATCAAATATAACTAACAAAATAAGTAATTTTGTTCCTGTATTTCAGCATTGTGTATGATATTAGGTTCCTCGTTACATGTTAAATTTGATTAAAATTAGTCACGTGTTAGGTTCCTCTACAGGGCCATCGAGACCTCGCAGGGTTGTAAAAGTATCATAAACCAATGATAAAATAAATTATTCGGTATCTGTTTGTGAGAGTTACGAGATTGTCAGAGTTTTATCCGCTTCTCACTTCTGCCACCTGGAAATATGTATATCTAAACTAACACAAAACTAAGGCACATGTAGCGTTGTTCCTTTCATGTAGTCGCGGTAAAGGAATTTCGTTACATTTGCGGAACGGTAAGAATTCTCAGTATAGTGTTAGGACTTGACGAGCTAAAAAGTAACGCAATCTTGTTTCATATCCTGGTAAGGGGCACCGCATTCAATTGTATAGGTCTTAGGGAGTTAGGCTAAATATAGCATCAGATCGCACGACCTACGGTTTTCTACGATCATGTGTTAGCATCTGTCTGCGCGTGGAATCACAGCGCCTGAAACAAAAATAAAAAATAAATAAACTAAATCAAAAGGCACTACTCGCTTTAAATGTCCTTTCAATAGATAAGAATGCATTTTTGTAGCCTTTGCATTGTTGTCATTTTTCTTCGCACATTTTTATACATCACTGAAATTCTACTAGTTTCTAGAAGGTCAGCGTCCTCGACTAACGTGAAAAAACTTAATAGAGCGTTTTAGAATAGGGGGCCACAAGGTTTGGGTTCCCCTGAGAAATTGGGGACCCAAACGCAACAAGGTTGTTGTCAACGGCTTATAGAATAGGGGTTTCGCAACGCAGCGCAGCGCGTTTACGTGTCCTGCTTGCAGCGCCAATGCGGCGAACAAGCGTAATATTAAAAAAAAAGTAAAACATGTGCGCTTAGAAGGTACTTTTTGCTTACAAATCACAGTTACAGTAAATCCCCAAAAAGCGGGCTAAAACAAGAGACAATCAAAAATCAGTATAAATGTTGTCGGCTGTATTCAGCCGAAGCAATCCAATCTGTAGCGCTCTAATTCGCCGCGAGTTCTCGGATTTTTTGGGCGTTCCATGTGCGCTTTCACCGTCTGTCGCCGAAGATTTAGGCATTCAACTATGCCGAAACTGAGACGAACGCGAACGAGCATACTCTGCAAGCAGCTACTCTATTTAGGTCAGAGCTGGAGCGACTTTGAAGCTTTGAAATATTTGTTTTCAGGCTGCAGGTATCGTGCTATGAACGAAATCCACTCGGAGCCATGGAGTAGCAATACGTTGCCATGCCAACGGTTACCACGTCTCTTTAGGATTAGGAACGGCCGGAATCAGGGACAATCTTTAAAGTAAAGCGAGCCCACCGCTAATTCTTTGTGACTTGAACGAGATAAAGCAAAATGAAAGCCGGTTTCAACATTAATTGGCAATGAAATTGGCTAATACTGCAGCGACCATGACGAATTTGCTCCGAAGCGAGCGGAAAGGTCGCCGCCAAGTTTCCCGAAGCAACCTGGCCCCAAGCAATTGGGGGCCCCACGCTATTTCTCGAATTTCGCGTTGGGGGTAAGCGCCAACGAAAAACCACAAACGGAGTTTTGGTTCTGCGCATGTGCAGTGGTGAGCCCCTATTTCTTCCTGGCCCCAAAGCTTTGGAGCGCCTTATTCTAAAACTCTGTAATGACAGCCAGCCTAAACGCGACGAAAAATCTTCGTTCTATGGTCGCCAAAGGCGCTGCCCAATACTATATTAGGGCCTGTTGAACGTAGGAAAAGAGAATATAGAGAGAAAAAGGGACCGACATTCCGCTAGACTACCAAACGTGGTTTATTAATTCCTTCTTTTTCGGAGCCTTGAATTTGTGATTTTTTTAAGCCACATAAAAACACAGATAAGATCCTTAAACCTAACTAAACTTAAATTTGAATCACCCGCAATTCACCAGGACATAAAACACCGCAAATATTCTTTTTTTCTTGGTATTTAGCTCGATCGAGGTTTCGCTGATGCACGTTGCTTCGTTTTCTTCTATGGCCAGCGAGCCCTCGATCAAGCTCAATACCTAAGAAATGCAATATTCTCTGTGTTTTATGTCCTGTTCAAGTGCGGGTGATTCAAGTTTAAGTTTAGTTAGGCTTTAGGATATAGGTTATGTTTTTATGTGGCTTTTAAAACAAAACAAGAAAAGAATCTCTAAGTCAAGGTTCCAAAAGAGATGAGGAAGTATTAAACCACATTTGGTAGTCCAGCCGTATGATTGTAACTTTTTCTCTCTACACTTTATTCTCCTAAGTTTAGCTAGCCCTATTACAGTATTCTGCACCAACAAGCTCAACTACAGCCCGTTACGCGCTGCCCAAACTAGGGATATAGGCTCACAAGTGCGAGAGCATTCTCACCACTGACACTTCGTAATCGTAAGAAGCTCCAGCGTAGACACTTGGCCCTGTGATGAAACATTTATTTCCGCGAAGCTTAACTTCGAAGTGTGTTCGGAGGATCACTGCATCAATTGGTGCATTCCTGGTGAGAGGAACAGAGGATAATGGTAAGATATATAGGGCATTTTTTCGGCCTCGCAAATTTGCTTTAATAAATCACTTAAAGCTACATTAATCCGGACTGTACACCCGCCGGCGATATGAAGGTGAACGCCGGACCGTCGACCGGTCCGTGCTATCAGCGCCATGACACGGCTGCCGTGGCGACTCGCTTTCTTATCGCGCGCTTCGCCGAGATTAAGCGCTTGGATCGAGCGCTGTTTTCAGATCTGCTGCTACTCCCTGCAGAAAGCGTGGAAGTGGGTTTCGATGTCGGAATCTCTTTTCGTGGGCGTGGCTAATATAACATCGTCATTGTCGCAAGTGCGACGCGGTTGCTGACACATCACACAAATGAAACAATATTGTGTTCTTTTTAAGAAGCGGAAAGTATAAGTTACTTTTTTATTTGTTCCGCAGCCTTCCGGTTTAGCACAAATCACAACAAAAAACGACTAAATCACATTGTCGACAGATAGCGTCTGAAAGGCTGCTTCCCCAAGCCTCGCGCTTTCTGCGGGGAGTAGCAGCAGAGCTGAGAACAGCGCTCGATCCAAGCGCTTAATCTAGGCGAAGCGCTATAAAAAAGGAAGTCTCCACGGCAGCCGCGCAATGGCGCTGATAGCACGGAGCGGTCGACGGTCCGGCGTTCACCTTCATATCGCCGGCGGGTGCACACGTAACGGAACTAGTGTAGCTTTCTCGGATTTGTCCGAAACGTTTCATAAATCCTTAAAAAAACACGCTCGGTAAACCAAGCCTTTTTTGTCACATCACACCACTGCCAGCTTCGTAAAGATTCCGAATGCCGGAAAAAAGCACATGCTTATGCTCGCGAGAGGAAGGGTATGCGTGTCGCCTTCCTCTCCTTATCGCGCATGCGCGGAACGCGGCACGAAGCGTTTACAGGATGTGCCGCTGTCTTCACATAGTTTCGCAAGAGGACCGTGCGGACAAAAAAGGCGATAACCGAACAAAAGTTCCGGCGTGCAGTATGACCGTGCTCCAGAAGCCAAGGAGACGCCGGAGCAGAGACATTCAATGTAAGGTTTGCCGCAATTTATTCAGCGGAATATAGCCTTCGTAGACGATATGCAATGCTATCACATTTTTGCGTGTTCTGCGGAAAAGCACCGCAGAAACACAACTCCGTATTCTTTTTTTTCTATTGCTACTATGCACTGCCCTAAAGTCTCCCAGTATATAGACATGGACATCTTGACATTTGAAAACATTACGATTGAGAAATTGCCAAATTCTAGATGGTATTAGGTGCGGCAAAGTTGTAATTTAAGCGCTACTTCGTCAGAATTGCTTAATTGGCTCTAAAGTTTATGGATACAACATAACAAACAAATACGAAACTGCAGAGAACATTTTTTAGTGAAGCGAACTTGTGAAGCTCCGGCAACGGAAGGACTCTTGCCTTGATGTTGCCAGCAACAGCTTCATGGATACAAAGTCCGTAGATTAGAATACTCTGAACAAAACAAGCCTCACAATAAAAGATTCTACCGGAACGTTCTTCTGCTTTTGCGTGGGAGCCGCACGCGATGCGAAATCGAGCATGCGAACGGCAATGCAACCCACCTACCCCACCCCAAGAAAAATCAAATTTGGTACTGGAAAAAGATTGTTTGCATTCTCAAGAGCCAGTCAAAAATCCACGTTCCCTCCGTGTTTTTTTTTTTTGGAGTGCAAGGACATTTTTTCTATAATTTAGAGGTGTTGAAAGTTGCATGACGTGATTAATTATGCTTAAACATTATTAAATGTCTCTTTTTTACGACGATTGGAATGGCGTACTGCGCCGCTATATTCAAGACGTAAAACTGAGAGGCGGGAAAGTGTGACTGTCGAGGTGTAAGCCGTTTCACGGTTGCGTCGCCCGGCTGATGTACTGATCGCGATGAGAGGGTGGGGACAATGGGGGAGTTGGCGAGGACTCGGACGAGTTGTTGTTGTCTGCGACGCAAAATTTTTCGGATTGTGAGAAAGAAATAGGCCAATTTTGAAAATCACTCTGTGTATGACTATGAGGAAACAACTTGAACTCTAAACACACACAGACAGGACAGGACATGCACATAGCTGACTATCAACTATTTATTACTTCTTCCTCCATCCCCTCTTCTTCTTAGTCCCTTCGAGCATTCCAGAATTGCAAGATAAGAACGAAAATTTAAAATATCTGCAACTGCCAAAGCAAATTCCATACATTTCTACTTTGACGATCCTTCTGGAAGATGTGAGACAAATGTTTGGCTTAATAGCACCGTCGCAAGGGCAAGCCATACGAATATCAAATATACTCAAATAAGAAAAGCGGCGTCAAGAACGCCTGCTCTCAGAAACCTTGCGTGTTATATGTCCTAACCAAAGCAACTTCCTGAATTATTTGCCGATGACAATAATCTCAACTGAAACCATGTGGGAAAACTGGTTTATCCCGATTTTAAAGCAGCACTTGAAAATGAAAGACAAAACAAACCCGACGCAGAATCCTGTCCAGGACATCGGTGAAGTTATCTTCAGAAAACGCAAAGAAGGTACTTGAGTAAGGGCCCAAATATGGCTTTATCACCCCGGTTAGAACCCATCGATAAGTCCGCTCTCGTCAGAAGCATCGCATCTAGGACTCAGGATGAAAAATCCGCCCAAATATTCAGAGAGGGCATTGATAGCCTTAAACCTCAATAGGAGTATAGCACCTCCACGTATGTGCTTTAGAGCTACGGAGCTACGGACCAAGGATCTGAGAGTGTGTCTTTCTGATAAAGAAGGTGGATTTGTTTTCCTTGACTCAGGACAGTGTGGAGAAAGAGCTTTTGCGACAATGGGAAAGACTTCACTCAAGCACAAGGAAAACGAGGCCGAGAAACAAAACAGGCTGCAATGAGGCTCATTGAGAAAAAACAACCTGTATAGCTCATGCAACAAAATCAAAGGAAAGAAGGAAGGACTCTTAGAGGTGTTTTTCTCAGCACAAACACACAAATATGAGGTACCTTTTGGAGCCATTAATATCTAAAAGAAACACATGGCAAGTCCATATGTCAACATACTTTGAGAAAATCTTGTCCCTGGTACAGTTTCAAGATCCGTACAACTCGGAGAAGCTCATCCCATACCTTCAGAAGAAGAAAGATGGCATCGCCTCTTGCTTCTTCATATAGACATACAGGATATGCATTATTCCATTCCACACAACAGCCTCAAGTCAATTCTACGAGAAAACATTGAAGAAAAAGACATTACAACATTTCAAGACCGTGCAAGGATAACTGCGAACACCTCCTTGGATCTACTATGTGTGCATTTAAAAGCGACAGTGGTAGATTATGAAGACCGAAAATATGCCTAAAGAGTGGTGCATCGGCTCTAAGGTGGCTCCACATCTGTGTGATGCGTTTTGGAAGCATGTGCAAGGATCATTCAGAAAAACATGAGTGACAAAAAGGCCAAGGCAATCTTTAGGTTTGTTGATAATATTTTGGTATTGTGCACCACGGATGTTGGCGACGGCAGAACTGCCTGTTAGGACAAATTCTTGTATTTCAAAATACTTGTCCGGGAGCTGTTTTTCACGCATGAGCTGTCGGAAGGAAACTCAATCAAGTTCCTCGACCTAGATCTGGAGTTCAGAAACGATCACGTATGCTGGAGGTTCAAACCCCGTTCATGCAAGAGGTTGAAACCCCGTTCATGCAAGGGGCACTCAAAGACCGTTAAAAACAATGTTTTCACCACGGCAATTATGTATGCCATAAACAAATCGTGCAAACATCAGATTGAGGCAGGTTTTGATAGACAAGTGTCTCGTCTAAAATAATCCGGATATCCTGACGATCGCCTGGTAGGCATGTGTGAAAGTACGTGCAGAAGACTCAACCGTATGTCATCAAGAAGCGAAAAGAAAACTGAGGCAGACAAAACTCGAAACAAAATCGTGGTCATTTCATACATCCATGGGATCACTCACAAATTTAAAAAAAAAAATTGCAAGACGAAAAAACATTGACGTGGTATGCTCTGACCCTAACAAGGCGTACTCTATGTGTCGCCGTGTAAATATCAGAAAAACAGCAGTAAAAGGCATGCAACATTGCTCACAGGACACGATATGCCAGTGTAACATAGGTGTTGTTTACAGCATTCCTTTATTTAGCGGGAAGTTTTACATCGGCCAGAGGGGCCGGTGTATGAATGATAGAATAACAAAACAAGCAGTGGCAGTGAGCTGCCCATTAGAGAGCCACCTGTCAGCCCACTGCAGGACATGTGAGTGTCAACTCAGCCTTCACCAGCGTGAGCGTTCTTGTAAAAAACAAAAATCCACACGCGCGAGAGATGCTCGAGGCACTAGTCATTGAAGAGAGTGGAGAGGAATGTGTCAAAAGTCCGTCCATCACGCTGCACAGCCAAGATCTACGGTGTGTTGCGGCTTGTAGGGGCCGGCAGTGACTCGTGAGGACAGTGATGGGAATAAGTTCTCAAAACAATATCCACGGTATACTGATGTCAGTGACTCGAAGTGGAAATATATGGGGTTTGGATTGGCAGTTGGATATTTTTTTTTTTTCAATTTTCGTTCATGTATTATATTTTCTTATCTTTTTTACGTCTATAATTTTTCTACGTACTCCTATAATGGGTTGCTCTTTAAAAAAAAATTCTAAGAAGCGCATCTTATTTCGCAATCGTGGAATGTTTGAAGGGACTAAGAGGAATAGGAGGAGGAGGAAGAAGAATATTAAATATTTGATAGTCAGCAATGTGTATGTTGTTGGGACCGAGGAGTTATCCAGGCTGCCTCAGGCAGGGCCAGGCCCAAACCAGAACAGCAGGACGACTCCAGGCAGGAACATCACGAGACGGGGGGGGGGGGAGTGTGATAAACTCTGTTTAATATATATATACAGAAGTATCTACATCGCCCGAGAGCGCCATTGCAACCTCTTGTTTGCTTCGCTGTTCGGAACTCCAGCGGTTGGCAGCGAATGGTGGCCGAGCTGCCTAAATTTGGAAGAAATGTACCCGCTAAATTTATCGGAGAAAGTTCTTCACTAAATTTATTGAAAAGAAAAAAAGATGTGACGTCGTGATTGGACGTTACGATGTCACAACACCGCGATTCATAAAACATTTAACAGGCTAAATGTTCTTATAAATTTAGAGGACACAAGAAAATATTTGCCACACCTGGCAAGAAACCTCTACCTCTTAAAAAAAAAAAACTGAGGCAACCATGAGGTAAAATCTGCGGACACATTGCCGATGATTAGCTTTGATGTGGCATCCGACGTCAACTGATCAAAATAATCATAAGACTGACGGATATTGAAGGGAAACTAGTGTGGTTTCCGAGAGAGTCTATATATGGTTATGATTTAATCTACGCGTTCTATGAATAAAAATGCTCAAGTTTAGAATGATCCGCTGCCAGTTTTCTTGTCAATAACAGGGTCAAAGATCGCGAACTCCCTCATTTCTTCTATTTAGCGCAGATATCAAAGGGCGCCGTCGGACGTGCGACAGCCAATCGCGAGTGATAGCTTCACGAGCGGCAGAGGGGCCTACCAGCGGCGGGCTGATTTTTTAATTCGTGGGGATAAGAAGCGGCAAGCGAACGCTCGCGATTACCTTCGCACGAGTGACGGCACCCTTTGGGTTCTGCGGCGAATCGCAGAAAATGAGGAAGATAGCGATCCTTGATCTCGCTTTTCAATAGAAAAGTTTACTTTGTTTATATTTGTAACACAAAATGATGTTTTGTCAATTCTTATAAAAATAATGAGGGATATTGTTCTTCCACCAGAACGCGAGTAGACGACACATCACTCCGTTTGTATTGGGGGACGCATTTCATGCAGCATTTCAAACTCTCTCTACGTCTCGCTCGGTCAACGCATGCGAGGAGGTTAAAAATATTAGGAGGGGCACTTCTTCACTAGTGTATTGCTTGCGAAAACTATAGGGCTGGCGTCATGTTCTCTCCTTTTACGTTTAACCTCTTTCGACACAAGCTAGTGCAAGCGGAGCCAAACTCAGAAGTCGGAGGAAGATGAAGGACGTTTGAGGGAGGCTCGAAGAGTTTACGAAATGCGCAGGAATAAGAGCGTTGATCTGGACAGTTTCTTCTTGCGCTCTGTGAAATTAAGCTCTTTCTGGGACAACGACCTTGCGTTCTTGGTTTTCCCAGTACTATACACAACTTCTGAGGTTGAGTATAACAGTTCATCAAACTCTAACAAAACAAAATGACGTATTGTCTTGTGAAAACACGCGCTGGTATTTTGAGACGTCACCTATTCATTTCTTTGAGTGAAATAATCGTGGCTGAAAGACCAATAGAAATAGGCGCCGTATAGGTTGAATATGTTATATAGATTGTAAACGAGTTTAAAACAACTACACTATGGCAACTTCTCCTTATTCAATATTCACAGACCTTTCAAAAATATCTGAGGCACCAACCATTGCCCCTAAGTCAATGTATATTAGTTTAAAAAATTCAAAACTTTTTATATCGAACGAAAGGCAACTTTGAAAGACTGCGCTAAAGTATACTTTATTTTGTAAGTACCATACGTTTATAGTACCTTACTTCATGTACATTGGGACCCGATGTGTTTACTACTTTACAAGAGGTACATAACATTTCATTTATTTTGTACTTTACTCCAATTGCTTCTTTCATCTACTTTACTCAACACTGGAATTTTGAGCCATGACCATAAAGTACCCCTTAAAGAGAATAATGTACCGTGACGTTGAACAAACTCGAAATCGGAGCAAAAAAAGTACACAAGGTTGATAAAGTTGACAAAGACTGGCAAGCACTGAATGTGAGGTATGTGTTCCAGAGAAGACGAGAAGGACGTTTGAACAGCACCGCCTACCAAACATTCGCGTCCATTTTTGATAGCCGCCATCAGATGGCGCAGACTGAGAGGAAAGACTGCAAAGCACGCAAGCGCGCCTTCGCACCCCGCTCCAGTGAGTTCACTTCTGAGTCCTATCAGCCACTGAACTCAGATAGTCTAGTCGGCAAAGCAATTGGCTCATAATCTCGAGGTAGGGAGTCGAAATCTCTGTAGGGAGTGGGCTTTTTAAATGTTTCTCTATAGGCGCGAAATTTTTCGGCGACGGTTTCGATTACAGCCGGCTGTTACAGCTGTAATGGCTGTAACAGTATGGACTGTAACATTGTATAGGTGTGTAGACTGTAACTACCGGCTATTACAGCTGTATCAGTTGTAACTCTGTAACAGCCAGTTGACACAGTAATACAGCCTCTTGTGTTACAACAGCCTATGCAGCTGCAACAGCCGGCTGTTAGGCCTACATAGATATACAGACTATACAGTGCTAAAATTTATACAGTTGCAGCCTGTACAACCTATATGCTACAGCCTACACAGATACATAATACAACATATACAGCTGTAATACCCAACTGTTACATCCTATACAGCCTATACATTCTTGCAGGCATTAACATCCTGTACAGCTCTATGAGGCGGGTGCAACAGCCCATGGAGTGATACATCCTGTACAACTACAGACTTTACGTTTGAAACAGCCGGCTGTTCCAGCCTATACAATGTTATTCCCTGTACAGCTGCAGCCTACACACATGAAACAGCCGGCTGTTACTCTCTGTACAGCATATACAGCTGTAACAGCCGTCTGTAAGAGCCGTCTGTTACAGCCAAACGTTACATAACTTAAGTGCTTAAGTGAGACGGATTTGGAAAGTGTATTTTGGAAGAAAACCGAAATAAACTATTATATTTCATTCTATTCTAACACGACGATTATAAGTTCATAATACATATTCTGTTTAAAAATGAATGAACTCATTTAGAAATTCATATATGGGTTTTCGAGTTAAGACTCACTCAAGGAGGTCTTTCAAGTCGTTGTGCACGTTGCCGGTCCGTGGTGCGTAGAGAGAGATTCCGAGCACGAGATATCCAGTCTTGTCGCCTGCTCCAGCTCTGTGCTCTTCCTGAAGAAACCTCAGCTTCTGTTGGAGCATAGTGACGGACAAAAAAACGGGTTTTCGCACCACGCATTTTGGTCCATGGAAACTTGCAAAACACTTTCAGAAGCTTGTAAAAGCAACATAGAAATGGCCATGTCTTGGACACAAAAGGTGGTATTTGTTCCGAACCCCCACCAAACGCTGACGCAGACGTCGTGTCCAATACATTCTCAGAGGCTCAAGCAATGGCTGACTCGGGAAATCGACGCAGCACTTACTAGATGGCACACACTTTTGAAAAGGGTCTATTGTGATATCTTATGACGAGAGAGCCCACTTGCACACTGGCGCAATCTTTGAAGTGGCCCCGGAACTGGATTTCACCACAGAGAAGCTCTTGCAGTATTTGCAAGATCAAACGCAAGTAATATCTATAACAAATAGTCGTCAGATCACCGTCAAGACGTTTTGAAGCAAAATAAGAATGATGCGCGAAAAATGTAAATTTGAATGAACTTTCATAAAGTGGATGTAGACTTTGTTTTTTTTAAGTTCTTTGATGGTTACGCTTTTGTTGGAAATTTAAGGAAATATACGGAAAGGCAGACATATAAGAAAAATACAGAAATGCCAAGTGCTCCAAGGCTACTCGATAGCTCGCGCCGGTGTGTTCAGTCGTTCTGTACCTCAAAAGCGCACCCGGTGACCCTTTTTTATGTGACTTGGTATATTTTGTTTTTCTTCACTGAAAACCAGTAGAGCTGCTAGCTTATTCAAATGATAAGAACGCGTCCTGGTTTGCGGCTGTGCAAGCGCAAGTTGAAGAGATGACTGTTTGCGTGGCAACCGTCGCGGAAGTCCTCATTTTATAAAGGTCTTCAACTAAACATTTGATATTCATATTCGAACATTCTATAAATAATTTTTCAGGTAATATAGTATTTATAAGGTTTTTGAGGATAAATATTTTTACATAATGTCCATATTTTTCTGGTGCTTGGCATTGTACGGCCAAATGCCACCGCCACCAGGAGAAGAACCGTCTTTGAGGGCGCGCTGTGACTTGTATTAAAAAGCTATTGACATGTTTTGCTTTAAGCTTGTCGTCAAATATCTTAGTCACGGGGACAACTTGCGGTACACTCCCTAACACAATGAGACAACTAACAAAATTGTGAAACTGATATGCTGAATTTTCATTTAAACTCTTTTTTTGGGGTATTTACCAAACATTAATTATCTTTGTGTGTCACTCTTTAGGAAGGCTCAAATATAAAAAGCGTAGACTTCTGATTTGAAAATGCTCGACTAAGAAAAATATGCAGATGTCTCCTAAAAATCTGGGGCGTTCAGATATTTCCGTAAACCGCTCAGAAGAGCCAATCACTGCAACCTACGGACGCAACTCCGCGAATGAAGAGGCTGTAAATATGCCTGGAGATAATAACGATAGACTGCGCAGCGACACTGAGCACAATGCAAGCAAGTAAAACGTCATGCTCGGTGACGCCACGCGGTCTATCCTTTTTGGGACAAATATATTTACCTGCATCATCGTTCGTCGAGCTCCTTTGGTCGAGTGTAGCGATTGGGTCTCCCAAGTGCTTTGCGGAAAATAAAACGCACTGGATATCTTAGAGTTCATATGAGGGTGTCGGCCAAACGCACAGGGAGTTTTACTAAAAGTTTATAAGGGGCAAGTTCGTTTACACTACACAAATAAAGGTAGCGCAAAAGACGAGAACAGGTAAAAGACAATCCCGGACAAGAGCTGACTCCCAACTGATGTTTAGTGAGCAATATGAAGCAGAAGTGCAAGGAAATAAATAAGATGAATGAACAAAACGAAAAAAAAAACACAAGAAAGCAAACATTGTTTTGACTTGAAGTTTAAGGAACAAGAAAAAACGCGGGATTGAAAATTAAGAAGTCCCTATTAAAATCTGTCACTGGGGCTCACCAGGATTTCTGAAATATTGTGACGTACCCATCAAAATTGTTTCATGTGTTTGAGACGTACATCAAAGTTTTTTTTAGGGTCCTGCGTTCCCTTTAAGAATTTTCAAAGAGTGTAAGAGACCCGTCATAGCTTTCGGAGAGGCCTGTGCGGTTTGTCCCAATTTTATCCGTGAAACCACACCACCCATCAACATCGTGTTGACGGGTTTGTGGTAGAAACTACGCGACCCTTCAGGATACGTGCGTCGAGGAAGCCGCCTAGCCATTTTTGGATGTGGCGGCCGCTGCGAGTTTTGGAAATCGAGGTCTTTGGGTGTGTGTTTCGGCGATGTATTTAGAAAAAAAAACAGAGGCAATCTGTGGGTGTGGGCTGATAGGCCCGTCTCTCACTGCCGGGGTGTCCGATCGCCAAGGCGGCAACCAGGGAGACCGCTCCATGTGGAGAATTGACAAAGCGCCGGCCGAGTGGCGTTGGGAGGCGAACGCAGCCGATCCCTTTCCGCACGGCATTATTGTAAGGCGATATCCGTCCGCCAGAAAAGCCCCCGCCGCCAGCTTTGGCGCAGCGAAGGAGGGCTGCGCTTCCCTCCGCCCGGCGCTTGGTAAAGGGTGCAGGGCCAGCTCCGCCAGTCCGGACCTTCTCCAGCGGTCGGCGGGGTAGAGCGGTGCGAGGGAGCCGCGCTATTGAAAAAAATGTCTGTGGGGCCCACTAGGATTTCCTAACAGGGCCTGAGGGGCCTTTTTGGTATCCTCAAAGGACTAATGGGCCCACCAAGAGGTCTGTGTGGCCTTTCAAGGTCGTTCTATAGTGTACGTGAAACCCACTAGACTTTATCGGGAGGCCGTCGCTGAAGTTATTTAAAGACGGGAGTGCGTAAACGTGGGGTGTTTGTCGGTAGTCCGGATAGGTGACGCGAGTGCTTAAACCTGTTGTGTCGCTGTGTTTATTGGTCCATCGTGCAGACCCAGTAGCAAGCGAATATTGCTTTTATGGAGACTGATTGAGTTGAAATGATACCCACATATTGCCGCCCCATTCGGAGACAGATACAAGTCGTTCGAACTAGGTTTCTTGAACGATCTCGCCTCGAGAAGTCGACAGCGCGAGTCGGCCACCCAGCGGCTGAGCCGCGCGTCTAACAACGTATGAAGCCAAGCCGGCCCGAAATGTGTGCCATATGCGACGTACAACAGAATACAGTGGGCTGGTACGTATTCTTTACTTCGACTTACTTTTGCTAGCACCACCTGCGTGTATAGAAACTTTCCAATATTTATAAATTAAAGGCCAACCAGCGCGTCATCGTGGCTTCAAAGAAGGAGCGTTTAAAATGCCATTTGTTTAGAAGATGCACGCATAACATCGCGGCTTCGAACGTATCATCGGGTAGGCCGAAGCGAACGCCGCTCTTCGAAGATCGCGAATATTTTGAGGGAGAGGGGCGGACAGGTTTGTGACGCTCTCCAACGGAATGTGAGGTGCCCTGAAAGCATAGTATTCTGGATTTTCCAAAGCGCCCGTGAGAGGGACGCCTCGATATTAAAGTCGGTGTGACATTCCCGCGTTCCCAGAAGAACGGGAGAGATCGGTCAATATGCTGCCGGTGGCAACAGTAGTCAGTAGGTTGGGAAGTCTTTGTTCTTGTAGAGTGTTTGCGCTTGGTCGTAGAAGGGAGATGTGGATATACCGCAGGACGATAGGCAACTGCTGCTTCTCTCGGCGCTCCAGCGAGCCAGGTGAGCTGGAGTGAAGGCGCTGTTTGTGCAAAGTCTCTGCATTGCTGCGACGACCTTCCTGGGTAGGTTCTTCGAAAGTCTGGGCGTCATGGGGTGGTTATCGAGCTCTGTGTGGCGCACTCGGATGGCCGCTCTCACCAGGCGTCATACTTCTCAGAACACAGCCACGCTGGAGGTCGGGCAAGCGTCGTCACCCTGGGCCGAAGCCGCCAAGCGATCCGCCTCCTCATTCCTTCCAATGCCGTTGTTGGCTGGCTGCCACTGGAAGGCCAGTCTTTATTCTTGGCATTGCAACAAGATCGCTGCGTTCGCCACCTCTCTTGCGACCGGTGGTGCACGATCCAGGCTGGCGAGCTGGTTCAGTGCCGCCTTGGAGTCGTTCAGGGTCACCAGGTTCTCGGGCGGTCTCTTTGCTTAAGCCAAGGAGAGTATTCGGCATAGCACCACCATCTCGGCCGTCGTCGAGGATGCACAGAATAGTCCTTCTCGTGCTCCGAAGTTTGTCGACGACCCGTCCGTGTATCATCGCGCACATCCACTGAAACGCTATTCGAGGCACTCATCCGCCAGCTCTCTGGCTGTAAATGTGGGCCGTCCTGTGTTTCGGGCTGCCGATGCCGGCATCGAGTTTCTCTTTGAGGGGTGGTGAACCTGTTCGGTTTAACTGGTTGATCAACCATACACCTGAAGAATTTACCCATCTGCGTTGTATCTCAAAATATAATTTTTGCGACAAAGAACTCGGTTGTCTTTGTTTGGTCTGACGCGCTTTTGTCTATAGCTGCTTGCGCGCGGGTTTTGGTAAACGCTTTAGAAACGTTTTGGTCCATCGCGGCTTTCCGGGAAGCTGCATTTTTAAGGTATGTTGGCTAAGCGGTTAGCAAATTGAAAGGGTAAAGTCTGAAGTCTGAAATGCTGGTCAGAAGCGCTCAAGTCTCAAATCTGAAGTTATCAAGTCTGAAGTCTCTAAGGTCTAGTAGGGTTTCATAACACACCAGGGCTGAAAGGTCTGAAGGATCTTTTCTCAATAGGATGAGAAGCCCGGCATTGCCAATTTCGGTCCGCTTGTGGGTGGTTTGCTTGTTGTTACCGCCGTGAATGTCTGGAGAAGACCGGTGTACCTCCAGGAAGGGGAGCATGTCTTTGAAGGCTCTCTCCTTGGTCTGTTATGATCCGTGCCTTGTCTTTCTTGGTTCCGCAGAAAAACCCCTAGCACCACCCGAGCGTCAACGTGTCCCGCGCATTCCAGAAGGAGGTGGCCGAAGTAGGCCCTCTCGCCGCAAGCCTGGCAGTCGGGGCCAGTGTCTTACCGGTTGCAGTGCCTGCGCACCGGGGTCATGGCACTGTGGGCCCTGAGACGGTGAACGAAGGCCCTTGTCGGGCTCTATTGCGCCTCTTCGTCTGTCCGGCTTCAGAAGCACCCAGCGTGCGAAAAAGACGTCGTAGTCGCCTCCGCGACGGCATCAGGGACGACACCGTGACTGTTCTCAGGATTTCTCAGCCGTGCCAGATGTTGATTGCGCCTTCGTGGTTTTCGCCAAACGTGTTTACTGGCAGTGTGTATGTTTCCGTGTAATGCACCTACTCTTTTTTGTGTTTTTTTTTAGTTAAACTAACGTATATAAGGAATTTACCCATCGGCATTGTGAGTAATTTGATAGATATTTTTATTTTGTGAGAAATAACTCCGTTGTTCCTAATTGATCTGATCGCTTTCGTCTACAGCTGCTTGCACCCGGGTTTGAGCAAAGGTTGGTTCTAATCGTCTTTTTGAGTTACAGCATGCATTTAAAACGCAATGTTTGAACTAAATCCCTAATAACGTTTTAAACTGCATGTTTCGTTTATGGTCATTTGGGTCTCTAAAGGGTTGATGGGCTAATGGGGTTTGGGTTGAAGGGTCTGATGGCTGAAGGAGTTTGAAGCGCTGAGAGTGTCCCATATCACATCATAGCTGCAGAGTGTATGTTCAAAGGGAGATTACAGAAATATAAACACATAAAGAATCAGCGAAATCCAAATTGAAAGAAACAACACCTTCTGCAATAAAATGAACAAAAAAAAAAGAAAAAAATCCTGTTAAAATTATGCAAGTGAAACTAAATTATCAGACAAAAACGTTGTAAGTATGCAATTTCTTTACCGATAAGGCTAATTGACGGTGCACTGCACATGTCGTATACATTTTTCTATCACTCGCGCCTCGTAATTTTTTCTGTTCGTTGACCACTGAATTTGGCGTAGGATTTATTTTTATAGAGTAAAGGGGTAAACATTAAATCTTAATCATGTAGAAGGAGATGCCATGCGGGTGATGACTTTAGAGACAGTGCATCTTTTGAATCTCATATTCACACAACGGCCAGAATGGCACAGGTACTCTTTCCGACACGATAAAACAATCTCTTGTAATAAGGCCTTTAAGGCAGTTCGCACATTTATTGACATGCTTGGCACGGCGTTATTCTTGTTTTTTGTGTTGAAATTTGATTCTAGGACGCGGCTGTTTCAACTTTTTTGGTGCAGAAAGCACCATCTTGATATCAACCCAGTTCAAATCAAAGCAAAGTATTATTTTCCTGAAGAACTGGAAAGAGTCGCAGACAAAAAATTCTTAGATACAACTTGACTTTGTCTGGTACTCTTTTTACATCGGCAGCAGTTTTCGGAGAGTATACTCTGCTAATATAAGCATATAATGTTATAAAATAGTATAATACGATGAACTGCGTCAGAAGGCCACGAGGATATGAGAGCGCGTCTTGTATGTTAATCGTGAATATGTTTATGTTGTTTGTTAGCCATTTTTTTTAACGAGATGGACATTGTAATGGAAGCATAGTAAATTGTAGTTTGTACGGAAATGAAGGATGACCCATGCCTCTCTGCGGCCTATGCTGATATCACTGTCTTGTTTTTCAAGTTTAGAGACAGTGTTTAAGTAGTCTATAAAATATTTATATAAGAAATTAATAGAACAAAGTAAACAATAATCATGCATGCGTTCAACAGGAAATATTTGATATTTTTAAAATAAAGGCTTTTTGTGGTCTAAGTAAGAAACATTAGCAATATATCGTACTATTTTTCTCCGTATTAAAATTATGTTTTTAAGTTTAACATTTGTTTTTGTAGTAGCCTACACGCGATGAAGGTTATTTAATTTATATTCAAATAGGGCATAAACATATTTAAGCATACTCTCAAGGGGTAAACATTGCGGCAACTAGGGACAATATCGATTACCTATTAAGAGTTTTGCTGTCAAATATTTTACATAAAAATCTCAAGTCACATGCACTGAAAGAAAAAACCTACCGCTTTATGTTTTTAGATTAGTTCGATTGATGATGTACGCAGTGAAAAAGTTTTATTTATGCAAATCGGTTTATTTTTTGACCTGACATAGATTCCTTTGAACTTCAATGCATTTACCTTAAGGACAATATTATCAGACCAAAATGCGAATCTTGCTAGAGTAGAATTGGCTTTGCATAGCAGTGTATCAGCATCGGTCACAGACAAAAAACTACCTTCCGCATAGATAACGAACTGCCATTTGTTGTCGATACTAACTACATCAATGATGTAGACATTGAATAAAAAGGAATTAGGTAAACTTCCCTGTGGTAAACCCGAAATAACATTTTCAAAGGGTGAGAAATCACTGTCTATAACAACACGTTGATTCTTATTTGTTGGATATGGCTGAAGTGAAACGAGTGGTACTTGCGGATCACCATATTGCCACGCGCGCATCCGAGCAAGCCCGCCCGTGGCCGCGCGGTTTCTTCTTCCGGCACTCGAAGTGAGCGGACGGCGAATCATGAGCTCCTCCGGAGTGGCGATAGCGGCCCAGCCGGGCCGCGGTGATAGGCAAGACGCTGACACATCGGACTACCAGATAATCCTGCCTCCACTGCCGACTGGCTCTGCGGTGTTGAACACCGTTTTCCTGCATGCCGACGTCCGTGGGCGCCCGTACCGCGTCGAGGACTTCCGTGACACCCTGGGCCAATTGGTATTGCTCCCCGAGGTTCTCGCCTTGGGGGCGTACCAGATGAATCACGTCTGGGCCGTGACTTTCAAGTCATCGGAGGGCAAGCGGAGAGCTCTCGCGGCGGGCGACCTGGTCGTGAACGGGAAGCGCTGCCTAGTCATCGATCCAGGCAACCGAGACGTCCGGCTCTAGCTGCACTGGCTGCTTTTCCACGTCCCCGACGATGAGGTGAGGGTCGCCCTTTCATCTTATGGCAAGGTCATCGAGGTCGGGACTGAGAAGTGGCGGGTGCAGGGCGTTACGGGCTGCGGGTCGATGACGCGTACTGCCGTCATTCGGCTCAAGCCCGGAGTCAGCCCAGATGACCTGCCGCATCAGCTGAAGATCGCCGGAGGGTTGGCGCTAGTTGTGGCTCCGGGCAGGGCACCGCTCTGCTTGCGTTGCCAGCGGACCGGTCACATCCGCCGGGAGTGCCGAGTGCCAAAGTGTGAAAGCTGCAAGCGGTTCGGCCACGACGCAGATCACTGCGTGAGGACGTACGCAACGGCCACAGGCCCCGGTGGGGGCGAAGCTAACGCCGAGCTCGTCATGAACGAGGCAGATGCGGAGGCGGCGAACGAGGGGCGGCTCCCGCCAGCGAGGCATCGGATGGCATGACAAAGAGTGACGCTGTCCGACCCGCGTCAGAGCGTCCACTGACGTCGACTGGCACTCCGCCGTTCAACGTGACCGCAACGACACCTAAGGAGGCGACTTCGAGCAAGGACGAGGTGACAGTGTCGTCAAGCAAGACGACGACGACGAAGGAAACCGAGGCGCAGCAAACCAACGAGGTCCACATGGCTGACGCCAGCGCGCTGGCCATAAAGCGGCCACTAGAGCAGGACCCAGATTCGTCCAAGGGCAGCCGTGTCTCGAGCTTCTCAGAGCCGCCAGCGAAGACTGTGCCGCAAAGGCGGAAACCGACGCTAAAGCCATCACCAAGCCCTGCGCCCGATCCCAGAGGCCCAGACAAGCCGACCGGCTGACGCGGCACTGAATCATATGGTGAGGGTCTCTAGACTATGCGAGTCCATGACCCGCGAGGACGCCTAGCCTTGTCGATAAGCTGAAGGTAGCAACGCTCAACGTCCGAGGCTTTGCCTCGCGACGTAAACAATACCAGGTGAAAAGGCTCCTAATCGACAATGGCATTGACGTCCTCGCGATTCAGGAGACTAAGTTAGAAAGCGAGGAAGAGACCGCACTCCTGCTGGCGTCGTTTTTGCACAGTTTTGAAGTTTGTGTGTCGCATGCAAACGGCGTATCCGGAGGTTGTATGTTGTTTTTAAGGAAATCTTTAAATGCACAAGTCAAATCTGTAATAGTTGACAGTGATGGTCGGTTTGTTATTTGTGATTGCAGTATTAACAATGTTGAGTATAGAATAATAAATCTGTACGCGCCGAACGAAACAAATGCAAAGAGAATGTTTTTTGAGCGCATTTATTCATTTTT
This sequence comes from Ixodes ricinus, assembly GCA_037355805.1. Classification (NCBI taxonomy): domain Eukaryota; kingdom Metazoa; phylum Arthropoda; class Arachnida; order Ixodida; family Ixodidae; genus Ixodes; species Ixodes ricinus. The sequence continues at coordinate 24,973 of JAZHYW010025262.1, read as the reverse complement.
AGACAGTCAACGAAAACTTGTTATGTTGGGGGATTTCAACTGCGTTTGTGACGCGAGGGATCGTTCTAGTAGAACACGACACTCCGATAGTAGCACAAAAATTTTAAACGAAATGACAACGGAATTTACCTTGCAAGATGTTGCGAATTATGAAAGAAGTTACGAAAATTTATGCGTTCACGCATTTTCAGTCCACGAGTCATGCTCGCCTTGACAGAGTATATGTGTCAATTGAACTTTTAACTGGATTTGATGATTATAATGTGTTGCCAGTTTTCTTTTCTGACCATGCACTGGTGTCTTTTGTTGTGGGAGGGAAAAAGATGAAATCTAGTTTTTGTTGGGATCTGTGGAAACTTAATAACAGCCTTCTCGAAGATGAATTGTTTAATGAGATGGTGGATAACTTAATCAGTAGGATGCTGAATGTAAGTGTCAGCGCGAGCGAGCGATGGGAGTGGTTTAAACGCGAGGTGAAATTATGTGCTATGGAACGTTCCGCAACGCTTGCCTATTGGAAGAGGGCCGAGGAAAAGCTGCTAAAGGAAGACCTCCGTAGATTATGTCACCTCGAGAGCGAAAATCCGGGAGGGTTTGAGGCCCAGCTTAAGCAAGTCAAGGACAATATTGCGCAATTAGAAGCAGAGAAATATAAAGGTGCTCTGATACGTGCTCGCGCCGAGAAATACATTCTTGGTGAACAACCAACCAAACGGGCATTAAGCGCCGAGGCAAAATATGTGAAAAAGAAACAAATTGTAGAAATAGAACACGGTGGATTGCTCAGCAGCCGTCCCGATGTCATAGAAAAGGCATTTACTGAATATTATTGCAACCTCTTCGCGCACAAAAGTTACGGGAGTGACTCGCAGCTTGCTGATTATCTTGCGGCGATGCCGCGGCTAAGCGACGAGATAAAGGAGCGGCTGGAAGAGCCGATAAGCGTGGCCGAGATCGAGAAAGCGATTGACGAACTGCCGGCAAAATAATCTCCGGGTCCTGATGGCTTGACTGCAGCTTTTTATAAGAAATACAAACATGTCACCACCAAGTACCTTCACGCAGTAATAACCGAGGCATACGAGACGAAGCAATTACCACCGTCATTTATGAACACGCATACGGTACTTATTCCCAAGGAGGATGTCGAATATAAGTTAAAAAATATAAAGAATTACAGGCCTATAGCACTTGGCAATGTCGACTATAAAGTATTAATGAAAGTATTAGCCCGCCGATTGCAAAACGTCATAAGTGAAATCGTAGGGGACTATCAGACATGCGGAATTAAAGGAAGGTCCACTTTAACAAATGTTCACGTCGCGAGGAGTATACTAGAGCTTTGCGATGAAGATCTAGATCAGGTTGCCATGCTCCAGATTGATCTGGAGAAGGCATTTGACCATGTGCAGCATCAGGTACTTTACAAAATATTAGAGTATGTACGAGTAGGCGAACTTTTAATCAGCTTCATTCAAATGGCATACACGGGGTGCACTAAACAACTTATAATCAACGGTAAGCCAACCACCCGTATTAGGGTTAACTCATCAGTTAAGCAAGGATGCCATTTATCTCCATTGTTATTTAGTATTTATTTAGAGCCGTTTTGTAGAGATGTAATAAAAATAGTAAGATTATTGGTTTTTCCCTTCATAATATCGAGGTCAAGCTTCTGTCGTATGCAGACGATGTTGCTATATTTTGTAAAAATAAGAGTAGTATGGCCGAAGCTGCGCGGGAGGTGAAATCGTTCTGTGAACTGACGGCAGCGGCAGTTCACTGGCAGAAGTGTTGTGGCCTCTGGCATGGTACATGGGCCACGAAACCTGACGTTTTTCAGGACATAAGTTTATGACCACACCGCCTAAATATCTGTGTGTTCCAGTACAGCATTACAAAAAGTCTAACGCCTATTGGTCGACGGCAGTTAAGGAAACGCACGACAGGGCTGGTAAATGGGGAGGGTGGAAGATGTCTATCTTTACGCGCGCCACTGTTTGTCATATTTTTAGTAGCTAAATTCTGGTACGTTCTTCAAGTTTTGGCATGCGCTCGAGTAAACTTGCAAACACTACATCATGTATTTGCTGTGTTCATCTGGCGGTCTGGGTGGGAAAGAGTATGTCGCGATAATCTGTTTCGTCGCGTGAGTAAAGGAGGGTTTTCATTATCACATTTGTTCATCAGGCGAATAGTTTCGCGTTTTATGTTCCTTAGAGACCAAAGTAATCCTTTCCTTCGCGCTATTATTCAGACAAGACTGCCAGAGCAAATTCCTTCTTTTGTTGTTTCCACGTATTGTCGCCAACAGCGTAGAATTGGTAGTTTCCTGAGCGAAGTGGTAGACGCGTACCGTTTTTTGTGTGTCCGTTTCTCCATGGAATATTTGTCCACTGTCACGCGCAAGCGTTTATCACGTGACAATATTGAAAGTGTTTTCCCCGAACCAGTGTATCGTTCGATGTTCCATGCAGGCTCTGGACAGGATGTTTTGTGCAGAGTTAAAAAGATGGTCGTCCAGCCTTCCATAAAAACATTTTTCTTTCAACTACACACAAACACGCTTCCAGTAAAAACTTGGCTTGATCAGAAATATATTTTTGTACCATGGGGTGTTCACTGCTTTCTGTGCAAAAAGCCTGAAACTGTGGAAAATGTATTCTTAGACTGCTGGGACGCCTTTCTTTTTTGGGATGTTCTCCAGCGAACCCTTAAAAAGACTTAGCCCTATCACCACACGGCATAAGGTTCCTTCCTGTAGCAAAACATGATGATATCCCTGTTGATTTGGTCATGCTCTTGGGCCTGCATGCAATATGGCAGAGCAGAATGTCTGTGCGGCACGCTGAGGTTAACGCGCGCCCTGTACGGTCGTATTTTATAGAAAGTGTCCACAGACTGAAATCGCTGTACGCCACAATGGTCTGCCCTTCTGATTGGGTGCCCATTCTTGATGTTCTGGAGAATGTGAAGGATATTTAAACTTTCATGCTCGCGCACCACGCGTCGTGCATGCGATTTTAACATTGTGATTACTTTTGTATTTTCTTGTCCAAGCAGACAATAAAAAATAAAAGGCCCGTGGCCGAGCGGTTATCGTGCTTGCCACCCACGCAAAGGGCCGAGGTTCGATACCTGACCACTGATGCAACCTTTTGATGTTTCTGTAAATGTGTTGTTCTGGTAAGTTTGATAATCCTTTTCCTTGTTCAGGGTTTAAATGTTCTACGCGCTGAACTTTCAACGCCGATCATCCGAGAATCCTACGCGTGTACATAAGGGACACTGCGTGGCGAGCTGCAGTCAGCCTCTTTCCAGCGTTCCATTTTGCTGTTTCGCCGCCATCGACGCCTGCGGCGCTGGCCTTTTTCTATTTTGTTTTGTGCACAAGTTCGCCCCTTTAAGCGTTTAGTTCATTTCAGTTTTCGTCGCCTCATTATTTTTCACTCCTTACAATTTCGACTGAGTTTCATGACTTGTATTGCGTGATTTTGAACATCAAATATTTACTAAAATTAATCAACACATCCAATGCAATCAAGTTTTTTTATTCTTTTTTAAGTCGAAGGTTTATTTATTTTTAAGTATTTATATAATTAGAGTTTGTTTTGCTCCATCGTTTTGAGGAACTCTGCATATAAGCGATTTTCGTCAGCATCAATCTGTTTCGCATTTTGGTTACCCAATTTTTTCTTACTCTTTTATTCGTCGCCCCTGTTTCAAACGATACATGTAAGGCAAAGAGGACTTCAAAAATATTAAGGAATTCGTCATATGTATCTTTCACGTGTAGTTTCAATAAACCGATCTCCAATACCAATCTAAAACTGCATTCCTAAATGCGAGTAGGCGATCATCTGACGTTTCCTGGTAGATTATAGAAGTTTTGCAACGCCGTGTTCTGGTTATGATTATACAAAAATAAGAAAATTGGACTAGTATCAATCACACTTGATGTGGTTGTAGCAATTCAAGCGGGAGGGGATATAACATTTTGAAACCCATGAGGTTGAAATGTGTTGCGAATTAACTTCGTTTAGATGCTGCTATCTACATATATTGACAATAAAATCACCCCGAGGACCAAAGGGTGGTTATGTACTAATATATAATCTAAAAAGCTACCAAAAAATGAAAGCCGTTTACAACTGCCTGTAAAGCCGAATTAGAGCGCAGCTCTTGAGGAGGAGGGGAAGGCACGGTGGGGGAGTCACGTGACGCTCAGGGGGGGCAATGCGGGGTCGTCGGTGTAACCAGGTGGTCACGTGGCCTTGAGGGTCACATGACTCAGGGGGTCACGTGATCTGGGGGCCACGTGACGTCGGGGGAGTCAGTGACCTGGTGGTCACATGACCTGGGGGTCACGTGACCTAGTGGGTTATGTGACCGCGGGTCACGTGACCTGGGGGCCACGTGACCGGGGGTCACATGACCTGGAGGGTCACATGACCTGGGGGTCACGTGACCTGGGGGTCACGTGACCTAGGGGGTCACGTGACCTGGGGGCGCACGTGACATGGGGCGGTTACGCCAACTGGTCGACGGCGACGGCGACGCCGCTCAAGCCGAAAATGGGCGCCTAAGAGCTGCGCTCTAAAACATAAGACCTTCAAAAACCGCCGATGGTGGGTAATACAAATAAGCTATACTCTGTGTCCCTCATGTTAGGCCCAATACTACGTAATCGCTTGCAGTTTTAGAAACGTCATCGAACAGCTCGCATTTTATATGAGGATTTCAAGATCAATGAAACACCACAACCGAAGTTATGCCTGCGGTTAAACAAAAATGTGTGTAATCCGGCATAACCGGTATATCCGGTATATCCACGTCATGGTGATACCAATTTTACGTGAACACTATTATATCGAATGATGTGCAGCACTTAACTTTACATGAAATAATTATGTAGCGTTTATTTGTCGCAGAACGCGTATTCAATTGAAAAAAATAGGAGTAGAATCTCGAGAAGTTAAGCACCGACTCAGATGTTTGGAGAAAACAAGTTCTTTGTAATCAATAAAAAAGAAAAGAAAACAACGACAACTGTATTGAACAACTTGCGTAGTTGAGCTAGCAGAGCTTCTCATCGTCAGCATCATTCGCAGTCTGAACAAGTGGGGCCCTCTCTGTTTGACAAGCAGAAACCTTGCGAATTATAACCTTGAAATATTATCAATTACGTTGACAACTTTTGACAATCGCTTTTTTGACGCTCTTCAAAAATGGACATAGATGTTCATTGAAAATACGGGGCATCCGTGTGAAGGCCAAAATTCGAGTTTGTAATGCGCGTCTTTCTTGCCATCACAAAGACGGCATCACGCTTCCCGCGGTCTACAAAGAGCAGAATAATATTTGTTTTGGTGGCGTCCTGCGTTGGCACACGATGACGAATCGCAATGTCGCTTCTAACGATTGGTTCGCCGATTGCTTTCCCCAGCATTTCAACCAAGCTGGGAAGTGCTTCGCGCTCCTGCTTTGCAACTTCTTTGGTTTCTATGTGTGCGTTCCTTGTGTATTTCTCCGCTTCCGTAACATAATCCTGGCAGTCAGTCAACGTTTTTTTTTCTCCAAGTTATTTGAAACGTAATGAATCCTGGACGTCAGTCAGACATCCTTTTCAAGTTATGCGAAACGTAATGAATGTGCGGCACTATGACTGGCCGGCTTCTCTTTCTCTCTGCTTGACTCTTGTCTTCTATCAAGCAGTAACATACATTCTGCCACATCCGTCAAGATGGACACGGGGTATTCCCGAACTTTGCAGTCGCTTTTTCGTTAATAAATCTCTCTCCGGCTGCATGGTGACACGACTTATTTAACACGGTTGTTTAAAAATTGGTTGCGATTAGAATTTTGTTGAGTTTAGAATGCAATGTTAAACTGCAGTAGTTTTTTTTTTTAATCTGTGTGAAAGGAGGCTGCGCAAATGGCCGTCCTAAAAGGTCATTCCGAAGTCTAAATATTCGATGACACTGCTTGTTCGAGGTTCATGTGTGAAGTTAAGTACATGAGAATAATCCACAAAAGTGTTGCGAATGTTTGAATTTTCTTTGGTGTTGCATTTTTTTCTGGGCGATCAGTAAGCTGATCATAGACGTATCTCGTTTTTAATATGCTTTTCTATTTTTGTCCTTTTTCGTGCGTTGATTTTTGTCTAACCTTTTATTGTTTGATCCCGCCTTTTTCCTGTTTCTTAATTTTGTAGTCAAAATAATCTTTGCTTTCTTTCGTCTCATTTAATATTTCTTTTCTTATTTATTTTATTTCCTCGCACTTCTGCTTCATCTTCCTTTGTTTCTTCAGTTAACATTAGTTGCGAGCCGGCGCTTGCCTGTGTCTGTGTTCTACTTGTCCTCGACATTTGTGCATCCTTTATTTGTGTGGAACAGGGACTTATAAACATCCTGTTCTTATAGGAGTCATATAACTCCCAGGGTGTTAATTTTCACTATCGGACCAGAAAACCATAAAAGTGCCTGGGAGTCGAAAAGGGCACTGTATACCGCCCTCAATATGGGAAGTCATGGAAACTCTCGTGAGTTGCATAGTGCGTTAAGCAGCGACCATTATAAGGGCACTAATGTAAACCTCTGATAGGTATGAATGGGATAGACCTTCATTCTTACTAGACCTAAAGTCACTGAACCCTGCAAAGAAGCGCCAAGCTCCCCGTATGGTCGCCATCTCGGTCCTTGAAATTAGCATTTTTTCCTTGACCCCTCCGCTCTTGGTGAGCCGATCTAAATTCGCTGGAGACGGGTAGCTTTATGGAGACGTTCTTTGTATACCGAGATTTTCGCTATTCACACACCGGCGAAACAAGCCTACATCTTCGTGCCACCACCACTTACTGTGGCGCATGCTTGGAGGCCCTGAAACATAAGTTTACTGTTTTAAAATGCTCAAGAAGTAAAATATACTTCTAAGAGATTCGTGTAGCTGGGCATGATGTATAAGTTGATGGCATACACAGTGCCAAAGACGCTTATATTGGCGAGAAACGCTTCCAGTGCTATAATGCTCCATGGTGATCTTGGCGCGACTGGTTTGAAACGACCCTCTTGAAGCTTTGAAGGTCAGAATGGACCGAGATGGCGATTTTTATGGCAACCAAGACAGATGCCTCGCGAGGTTTTGGTCATCAGTATGTTAGTGTCTGTTTTTGTCCGGCTAGCAGGTAAGAAAGGCAGTAACGCTACTTTCCTAGGAACCAGTGACTTTAAATAACCTAACTTACAGCCAGTTTTCTTAGGTTAACGAAGTTGCCCCACATCGAGGAAACTGAAGTCTCTGTGAACTCGCGACAACCCCGCCGAGGGTCTGTGCGAGCAGTGCACGAGATTTCATGAGCTCTCGCGTGAACTGAAGCCTAACCCATATGCACTACAGTTATGAAGAGTCATGCCACTGACCTCTACTATACTATCGCCTCATCATAGCAAGGACTAACTGCGAAACCCGTACAAGCGCGAGCGGTTAGCCTTGACTGCCTTGACTCGAGCACTCGCTTCACGAGCACTCGTGCAGTCGCCGAGGCATTACTGAATGCAACCATCTCGCGCCTTTAGCATGCTCGGCTAACAATACTCCATGCTAAGGTGATACGAAGTATATAGGCGGCTGGAGAGCTCATAGCTGGTCCCCTAGCTTGGCACAAGTGAAGTCACAGGAAATTCGATGCTTTCCTCGGAAGTTGGGTGTCTGCTGGGCTTTCTATACTTCGTCTGACCTTAGCATAGACTAACAGCGAAGGCTGTGCAACTGCGCGTGGCTAGCTTTGACTGCCTTGACTGGAGCACTCGCTGCAAGAGTGCTTGTGCAGCCAACTAGGATTCATCGAAAGCAACTAGCTCGTGCTTCTAGCATGCGTGGCTACCTATATTCCACGCCAAATGTGAGACGAATTACAGTGGATTCAGTTGATGATTTCGTTCATACCTTTTTGTGTATTTGAGTACGATTAATAATCCTATTTTTAATTAAATCCCGATAATTAGGCACTTGTACATCATACATATACACATATGTTCAACTATAACTTCAATATATCTCAGATCCAATGGCTTCCCAGGAGACTTCTTATGTCTGCATGGGCGGTTATTGCGCAAAGAACAGACTCTCTTGAGATGACAAGAAAATCCAGCTGCCTGGATGGTGTTCAAGCCAACACTCGGAAGAGTTAAAAACCTATAAACGGATCACTTCCCAGACAAGCCGCTTAAATTCCCAGACAAGCCACTTACTTCGCAGACAAGCTGCTTACTTCAAGTGGCTTCACACCAGTTTGCTCAATGCGTCACCCGGCCCGCTAGTGCAGATCAGTGAGTCACGCATGAGTGGAATGCTTAGCGAGATCGGTCTGTTAGGGGGATCAGTTCATGCCCTATGTGGATCATGGGGACTTGAACAAGTGCTTAAAAGCCGCTACGCACAGTTGTGTTTGAGAGCGTTTGTGTGTGTTTGACGGCGTTGCTTCGAGAAACAAATGCGAGCCACCGGCACATTTGGGCTTCGTGTAAAGCATAGAATCTAATTCAAGGAATACCTTGGAACACGATACAGGAAGCAGGGATGTCCTTGTTTCTCACAGTCGCAACGTATTCAAACACAATAAATAGCTCTCAAACGCAACCATGCGGAGGAGCTTTTATTAAGGGATGTCAGATAAATCCACAGGAAACTCGACTGGGTCGACAAATGAACCCTTAGATCGAAGAACAACAACAATACTGCGAGTCCCTGAATTATGGAGATTTCATGACTGCCTTCTAAAGAGTGCCCATGTACACCCCTACTCTAGAGTGCAGTATTCCTTCAGAGATCCCGCCTGAACTCGGAGACGTGTTCCTGCTGTGAACGCGTTTCCGAATTGGTGTGTTGGCCGTGTCCGAATAAGTGCTGTGGGAGCGAGAGTCTGCCACCACGGCCAGAGGCCGCTGCCGAACGCCCAAACTGGACAACGTCCGAGGCGCGCAACTGCGCACGTAGGACAGGTGGAGCAGCCTATAAAAGAGGGCACACGCCCACAGAAGAGAAGGAGACGGACCGAGGTCACGGAGGCGTGTAGTTCGAACGCTCCGGCAATGTTTTACGTTGATACTAACAACCCATTCCCGTTACTATCAATAAATGTAGTTTCTCGTTATGGGAACCCCGGCTTCGCGTTGTTCCTCCCGGATAGGTATCCAGTAAGGCAATCCTACCACAGTGCTTACTAGATTTACGCCTGATGACGTCATCAAAGTGTCCTTATGTTGCATGCTGAAATCCTGGTGAATCAACAACCGCGGTGGTGGACATAAACGTTTCCTGTTCTGCTGCAGCACGCTCTTTAGCCTGACGATCAACGGCAAATTCGGCATTCAGGGATTGGGGCTTCGAAACGGCAGGGACAATCACGTCGCTTATGCCTTTCTCGAGGTAGTCGAGCACCAACCACCATGAAGGCCACAAGCAGCAGCATAAAACCTCGGCTCCTGCGACGTCTTTTGTCGCCACTTCAAGACAACTTTCGGTGTATGGGCAGGATGGGAATCTAAACGGGCAAGGTGCAAACGCCTTCTAGGCACAATACATCTACCGTGCCACCGAGGTCAAAGTATACGTCGCATACCTTCAGCAGCAGTTTGTAGTTGCCGACAGTGTCTCTGCTGGTCACCATGGCATCGTGCACTGGTAAATTAAGAAGCCCATAGTGGCGAATGTTTTTCGTCCAGATTTTCTCAAATGCGTCTATACCAGCTGTTGTCTTAAGGTGGTTGTAGGCATCCAGTACTTTGCTGCGAGAAATAAGACTGGTTTGAGTTCTTCTTAGTTATTTTTATTCCAATTTCAATTCCGAACTCCGGTTCAAGCATACTCAATCCATAAGTACATCAGACAATGGCTCGCTCATTCAGTAACCCATTTTGATGAATACATCTGTCAGTCAATAAATAAATATTTCTGTTTATTTAAACAAGTTGGTATACCAGGAGAAAAACGCAGACGCGAGTGTGGCTTGTTTTTACACAAAATGCATGTTCTGAAATATTTTTGGGGGAGATAACATGGCTTCTTTTACAACTTCAACGTCCTAAAAGCAAAAGTTTCTTTTTTTCGGCTAAATATTGGTTAACAAAACAACATAGTTTTCAATCATTAATACGAACAATTAAAACATGGGTATCTGGGTTGATTGATTGTCCTTTCTGGGTATAATAGATTAAGTGTGTTACCGGATTACCTCAAAATTAGCAGAATATGTAACTTCTAATCCATTGTGACTTAATTCATAGATGCTTGGAACAGGGCATCAATACTCGATGGCCTATCTGGGTAGAAATTGAGAAAGAAAGAAAGAAAGAGAGAGAGAGAGAGCGAAAAGGGGACAAGAGTGCGCGGGAATGCAAGTGAGCCGAGCTCTGACGGGAATGGTCAGTGTGTGGACGCGTTCAAACACGAACGACGAAAGCCAGAGTCCGGCGTTTGGGTTTCGAACGCGTTGTACAGAGTTAGTTGAGACAACGACAGCTAGCTTTGTCCACCTACTAGTCATTCCGTTCAGAGCTCGGCTCTTCTAGCGTACCCTCGCGCTCTGAAATATCTTCCTCTCCTCAGGTTCTACCGGTACGCGGGCCATACATTTCAAGGTGTATACAATAGTCGTTACAATTCTAGCTTCGGTCTAATTATTAACTACGTCCGGAAAATCTTCTACAGTAGATTAAACCCCCGATGACTTTGCTCTAACTGACTTCGTAGAGAGATCTTGGGTGAAACCAGCTGAACAAGGGAAGGAAGATGACAGGAGAAAAGAATGGCGAACCGACCGCTGGACTACCAACTGTTTTTTATTAAATCTTCCTCTTCTTCTATTAATTTATATCCAATCCTCCTTTTTCTTTTTCTTTCCCATTGCTCTTATTTGTGCTCTTATTTTTCTTATTTTTCCTCCTGATTTTTATCAATTACCCACGAAGAGTGCCGTGTAGAAAGAGTTTTTCTTTGGCTTGCAAGGTAATTGAAGGGATGCTCACGCACTTGTCGTCTTCTTCGTCGATAGCGAGGGCCTCTAAAACCTCCCTTGCAACCCGGTTTTTATGGTGTCCCATTATGTGAAGATGGTCGAGCTCTGCTGTACACAGGCATTTCCGACAATGGGCAGCTAAATGTCCTGGTCCCGCAAGGTTCCTAAGGTTTGCTGCATGTTCACGTGCTCGGTCGTTAATACATCGACCGGTCTGTCCGATGTAGCAGCGGCCACATGTTAGCGGTATGTTATATATAACTTCCTTATCACAAGGAGCGTATTGTGTTTGGTGCCTGGTGTTACACTTTTCCTTGGTGTTTTTCGGTGCTTGATTAATTTTGCGGCACATTGAATAGGCCTTGTTAGGTGCCGAGCAGATGACTTGCACGTTTTGCCGGTTGGCTATCTTTTTTAACTTATGGGTAACCCCGTGAATATACGGTATCACTACAAAGGGTGGTCTGGGTTTTTTTGTTTGTTGACTCGTAGTATCATTCGTCTTGATGGTGCGGCATATTTTTTCACAGATGGAGGCCATCATGGGTTTCGGGTATCCCGCGTTATGAAGTCGAGACATTTGGGTGTCAAAACTTTGTTGTACTTGATGTGGACATGATTTCTTTAGACTTGCTGTAAGAGCTGAGATGGCGACAGCTTGCTTTACGTTCTTTGAATGTTCCGATTCATAAGGAAGAAATGCCTTCCCCGATCGTGCTTGATATTTCCAACATACATGTCCTGTTGTGAAAGTCAAAGCTAAATCCAGAAACCGAATAGAATCATCCACAGGAGTCTCATAGGTGAAGGTGAGACCCAAACAGCTTTGTTGGAATAGTGTCATGGTGGCGTTGAGGCATCCGTCATCTTTTTCGTTAATTTTTGTGGTGGATAAAATAAGAAAATCGTCCACATATCTAAAGATACCCGCTATGCGTGTATCTTTTAGGACCTTCTGAATGGCTCGTCCACACATGGCAAGAAAAATATCACATAAAAGAGGAGCCACTTGTGAGCCGATACACACTCCACTCTTTTGCACGTACTGGTGTTCTTGATGAGCTACAACAGTCGCTGACAGGTAACATTGTAGAATTTCCAAGAAATGACCTACGCTCATCCCTGCACTATTTTGGAAATTAAAAAGGCCTTTTTCTTCGATGGTGGTTTGAATGACTTGTAGGAGGCTTGTGTGGGGAATAGAATAGTACATGTCTTGTACATCTATAGAGAACCCAGAGGCTATGAGGTGTCCCTGTTCTTGAAGAAAAGATATTACGTGTTCTGAATTCTGTATTCGGAAAGGGTCATCGATTTGTACATTGGATAGTTGTTGGGTCAGAAATTTGGACACGCAGGCCTGCCAGGTGGTTCGTTCCGAGACAATGGCCCGAAAGGGAACTCCTCCTTATGAGTCTTGGCTGAAAAAAACACTGATAGTAAGTCTTTTTTTGTCGCTTTGATCTTGGTCATGAGACCCGCCTGTTGAGTGTCACCGAGCAGTCTGAGGATGGCTTGTTTTGCTGCTTTGGTACGGTGATTATCGACTTGAACGAAGTTCTTGGCTATGGCCTGGTGAGCTTTTTCCTTGTATATGTCGGATGGTAGAACGACGAAGCCACCTTGCTTGTCTGAAACGCATAAGTTCAGTTGTTTGCTCCTGAGCTCTTGTATAACGGAACCAAAGTTTCCCTTAGCCTGAGCCTGGTGGTTTAGGCTAGCAAGAACCTGAAGACCATCATCAATGATCTGTGGACCTCTGTCTTGTGGGGCTTTGGCGGCTATTTGGCGTATAAGGAGTACCTTATCAACAGCCGCAAGCTTCGGCGCTGAGGCAAATTTTGGTCCTTTTTCCAGCACGTGTCTTGCTCTGGGTGATATCGGTAGGTCTCCAATAACATGCAGTGGAGTACTTTCCAGGTCATCCCTACCTTGTCGATGCAAATACAGTTGATGACGCCAGATTGGGAGGTAGTCCCTAACCCACATAAGTTCCGTGATGTGATTTGTCATGATGAGGTGATTTGAGAACTCGTTGTGGGTTGAACATTTCACTCGTAGGAAGTCGGTTAAGAGGCGTACCTGGCGCCATTTTTCGGAGCGGAGGATTTTGGACACACGCTGTGCGTGTCCCTGTGAAGGTTTCACTGCCCCGAAGAGGTGTTGTACTTGATCCAAGATGAGTTTCTTCTTAATGCTTCGAGACAGCAACCGTGCTTGGCATATGGAGTTGGAAATGAGCGAACTTAAGGCATACTGGTCAAGGAGGTTAAAATTAACATAGGGTGTGCTCAGGTAACAAGAAAGGTAACTTACTAAGGGGAAAAGCTGAGCTAGTTGGTTTTGATACATCTTTGTTCAAGCTGGTTTCACCCAAGATGTATCAAAACCAACTAGCTCAACTTTTCCCTTAGTAAGTTACCTTTCTTGTTACCTGAGCACACCCTATGTTAATTTTAACCTCCTTGACCAGTACGCCTTAAGTTCGCTCATTTCCAACTCCATATGCCAAGCACGGTTGCTGTCTCGAAGCATTAAGAAGAAACTCATCTTGGATCAAGTACAACACCTCTTCGGGGCAGTGAAACCTTCACAGGGACACGCACAGCGTGTGTCCAAAATCCTCCGCTCCGAAAAATGGCGCCAGGTACGCCTCTTAACCGACTTCCTACGAGTGAAATGTTCAACCCACAACGAGTTCTCAAATCACCTCATCATGACAAATCACATCACGGAACTTATGTGGGTTAGGGACTACCTCCCAATCTGGCGTCATCAACTGTATTTGCATCGACAAGGTAGGGATGACCTGGAAAGTACTCCACTGCATGTTATTGGAGACCTACCGATATCATCCAGAGCAAGACACGTGCTGGAAAAAGGACCAAAATTTGCCTCAGCGCCGAAGCTTGCGGCTGTTGATAAGGTACTCCTTATACGCCAAATAGCCGCCAAAGCCCCACAAGACAGAGGTCCACAGATCATTGATGATGGTCTTCAGGTTCTTGCTAGCCTAAACCACCAGGCTCAGGCTAAGGGAAACTTTGGCTCCGTTATACAAGAGCTCAGGAGCAAACAACTGAACTTATGCGTTTCAGACAAGCAAGGTGGCTTCGTCGTTCTACCATCCGACATATACAAGGAAAAAGCTCACCAGGCCATAGCCAAGAACTTCGTTCAAGTCGATAATCACCGTACCAAAGCAGCAAAACAAGCCATCCTCAGACTGCTCGGTGACACTCAACAGGCGGGTCTCATGACCAAGATCAAAGCGACAAAAAAGACTTACTATCAGTGTTTTTTTCAGCCAAGACTCATAAGGAAGGAGTTCCCTTTCGGGCCATTGTCTCGGAACGAACCACCTGGCAGGCCTGCGTGTCCAAATTTCTGACCCAACAACTATCCAATGTACAAATCGATGACCCTTTCCGAATACAGAATTCAGAACACGTAATATCTTTTCTTCAAGAACAGGGACACCTCATAGCCTCTGGGTTCTCTATAGATGTACAAGACATGTACTATTCTATTCCCCACACAAGCCTCCTACAAGTCATTCAAACCACCATCGAAGAAAAAGGCCTTTTTAATTTCCAAAATAGTGCAGGGATGAGCGTAGGTCATTTCTTGGAAATTCTACAATGTTACCTGTCAGCGACTGTTGTAGCTCATCAAGAACACCAGTACGTGCAAAAGAGTGGAGTGTGTATCGGCTCACAAGTGGCTCCTCTTTTATGTGATATTTTTCTTGCCATGTGTGGACGAGCCATTCAGAAGGTCCTAAAAGATACACGCATAGCGGGTATCTTTAGATATGTGGACGATTTTCTTATTTTATCCACCACAAAAATTAACGAAAAAGAAGACGGATGCCTCAACACCACCATGACACTATTCCAACAAAGCTGTTTGGGTCTAACCTTCACCTATGAGACTCCTGTGGACGATTCCATTCGGTTTCTGGATTTAGCTTTGACTTTCACAACAGGACATGTATGTTGGAAATATCAAGCACGATCGGGGAAGGCATTTCTTCCTTATGAATCGGAACATTCAAAGAACGTAAAGCAAGCTGTCGCCATCTCAGCTCTTACAGCAAGTCTAAAGAAATCATGTCCACATCAAGTACAACAAAGTTTTGACACCCAAATGTCTCGACTTCATAACGCGGGATACCCGAAACCCATGATGGCCTCCATCTGTGAAAAAATATGCCGCACCATCAAGACGAATGAGGCTACGAGTCAACAAACGAAAAAACCCAGACCACCCTTTGTAGTGATACCGTATATTCACGGGGTTACCCATAAGTTAAAAAAGATAGCGAACCGGCAAAACGTGCAAGTCATCTGCTCGGCACCTAACAAGGCCTATTCAATGTGCCGCAAAATTAATCAAGCACCGAAAAACACCAAGGAAAAGTGTAACACCAGGCACCAAACACAATACGCTCCTTGTGATAAGGAAGTTATATAACATACCGCTAACATGTGGCCGCTGCTACATCGGACAGACCGGTCGATGTATTAACGACCGAGCACGTGAACATGCAGCAAACCTTAGGAACCTTGCGGGACCAGGACATTTAGCTGCCCATTGTCGGACATGCCTGTGTACAGCAGAGCTCGACCATCTTCACATAATGGGACACCATAAAAACCGGGTTGCAAGGGAGGTTTTAGAGGCCCTCGCTATCGACGAAGAAGACGACAAGTGCGTGAGCATCCCTTCAATTACCTTGCAAGCCAAAGAAAAACGCTTTCTACACGGCAATCTTCGTGGGTAATTGATAAAAATCAGGAGGAAAAATAAGAAAAATAAGAGCACAAATAAGAGCAATGGGAAAGAAAAAGAAAAAGGAGGATTGGATATAAATTAATAGAAGAAGAGGAAGATTTAATAAAAAACAGTTGGTAGTCCAGCGGTCGGTTCGCCATTCTTTTCTCCTGTCATCTTCCTTCCTTTGTTCAGCTGGTTTCACCCAAGATGTATCAAAACCAACTAGCTCAGCTTTTCCCCTTAGTTCGTAGAGAGGTAGCGCCTTTTAATGTAACTGAAAGCAAGGAAGCTTCTGGATACAAGGTTTGTTCATTGGTCAGTTTTCTTCTGTCTCATTTTTATTAATGACCAAGTTTCAGCCAGAAAGCATTAAGAACATAACTCTGGAAGATATAGTTAGAACGCCGTATGCAACGGCTTGTTTAGAGAGGGTTATCCACCGTCTAAACGTTTGTATTACACATTTCTGAAATGGTGACCAAAAGCTATTCGGACTGACGAGATGGGAGACGACGCATCCGGTCCGCCTGCCCGGATCGCCGGCTGAGTACACATGTTCGTGGCACATGATAGCAAGAGACAGCTAATCAGAGCTACTCAATTCCAATCAAATGCGCTGCGTTTTTGTTATTGTTGTTCTTGTCATTTTCGTTTTTAAACGTTTCGCGTATTCTCGTGCGTTTTTTTTTAAGTTTACATTTTTTTTTCACGGCCATGGGCAGGGTGTTGCATTGACTGACTTTGTGGGCGCGTCGAGTTGGTTGTTTCTTGTTGATCGGGAACATTATGTGTAATAGGGACGACAACATGAAGGCCTCTGTTTGCTTTCTGAGTGGAAGGTGCTCTGCATCAAGTGTGTCGTAGCAGATTATTAGTTCGGCATAGGACTACCCAAAGAGGTTGGTCACGGAGAGATGCAGGAACGAATCTCGAGTTGTTCTCGGTGAGTCAGTCTTAGCGATCGATGTGGCCATTTACTGGTACTGCGAGACTACCGTGCTGAAAACACGACCTCTGAATCTCTTTAAGTTGTTTAATTTGAAACAAAATTGTTAGTTTTTGGATATACTAAGTTCCAATAAATACGTATGTCTATGCGAGGAAAGATTACGTCAGGAGACTTCTCAAATGTCAAAAGATTATTGTTGACGAAATATTTGGGTGAATGCCAATTAACACAATCGTTAACTTTCATCGACTCACCACGCGTAGGTCAGTCTATGTTCGAACTATGCGTGCACACTATATAAATTCGCCAGTTTCGTCCGAATTCGGTCAACGTTTTCAGCCATGCTGGCTGCGAAGTCGCGTCGAGCCCCAATATGAGCGAAATATTATCTGTCTTTCTGGGAAGCATTCCGTCTGTCTTCGGAAACTAAAACATACAGATGGACTCTCATAGGATGATCGATAGTTGCTTTTGCTCCTGCAAGCCTCTCGGCTTGTCCAGGTCGAAGTACATTAGTCTTCAACTTTTGCAAACTGTACCTAGCTCCAGACAGATGGTCTCTTCAGAGAAAACATGGGAGTTCAGAGACGAAATGCTGCCATTGTAGTCTTTTGAGACCATCTTTCTTCTTAGAGTGTAGAGTGGCCGGAAGGAATACGGAGGATCAAAAATAATAGAAAAAATCGTCAACGGCACATCGAATGTTGATACTTGCACCGAAGCTGCATTTAGGTAACATCTTTTACCTGGTGGATTTTCAGCGCACCGATTACTTTTTTTTCCAAAAACAAGAATAACAAACCTTCTCAGGGTTAACGGCGGACGTGTACAAACACGGCCGAGTCAGAGGTTTTTATTCCACTTGAATGCACATTTGGTAAGAATTGATACTTTCTATGCGCAGGTGACGATTTTTCTCGCCCGTTTTGAAGAGCTAAAATTAATTGTAACAATCGCATTCATCTAGAAATATTCCGGGAAGCCAAAAAAACGCTTCTTAAACCTACCTGTGTTCTATCGCTAGTCCGTATTGCGTTGAACCGTAGTTGTTCCCAGAGTAGTTCATAAAAGATATGATTTTTTGGGGGCTGGTGTCAAGGAAAGAGCCCCTTTGTTCGCGTAGAAGGTTTCGTAAAAAATGATGTCGCAGACGCCATCACGGGGACCTGTGATGTGTCGTGCGCTGATTGTGCAAAAGATTGGCTTCTCTGCAATTGGAATCCCTGCAAAACAAAGTACAGTAATAAGGACAGCAGTGTACTGGGACCGCACGACGCCTAAAGAGGGAGCGCCGCTCCGCTTAGGCAGGTAGCGTGCGCTCTATCTCGCGAAGGAAATTGCTGCCCGCTCTGACCACGCCTAATTCGACCGCACCGTCATGCATCTTTTTATAACTTTTGTTTTTCTATTTCGCTCAGGACACAGGAGTAAAGGTTTGATATCTTGGTATTCCAAAATCGTCCGTATACGGCGTTGCTCTACATGTCTTCTTACGTCATTCGACTCACAGGATTTGCTCGGGGCTGGGGTTCTATCGTGTCCTTCGCAATTGTAAGCATTAATGACTTAAAGATACCGCAGTATTTCTCGTTCTTATGCAATGGAATAAGCTTTTACGAAGCGCATGTTTGTTTATGGGTCCGCAAATCGCTACGGGACAAAGTTCACCACATGCCAGTGATTGATAAAATCTGCACGAGAAATATCTTTGAACTTCTTATTGTCATCTTGCTTACGCTCGCCGGCGGATCGAGTAAACGTATCGGGACTGAGATGATCGCGTCTATTTTTGCTTGCGCACGAAGGGCATCTCTGTCCTTAATTTACAGGTCTCATGTTAAAAAAATGCAGTAACAGTGACTAAAGCGTTTTGTATAATGCTATGCTCAGGTAAGTTTTCATTGGCTAGGAAATAAGGTCAGGTGCCACACACGATGTCTATAAGAAATGTTTCTGCTAGGAGTCACACAGTGGCGCAACCGTCTTGTCGCACACTTCCAATATTGTGAGCTTTCTTAAGCTTTTTCTCGCAACAAACAAAGGAGGCAGCGGCCCTGCAAAGTGCTATCGTGAATAAAAAGGAGTGATTAGGAGCTATTGGTTATTTTCAATATTTATTCAAAGATTATTTCGCATTGCCTGAAAACGTTACAGCAGAGTGTTTCCGGTTTGCAAAAGGAAATTCTTCATGGACTGAGCAGATTTGCTATCCATTCAGCCGGTTCCAATGTACAATGGTTTGGAAGAGAAACCTGCAGCGGCATCGTACTTGAGGAAAAACAGTTAAATCTTCTTAATTTAGCCTCCAGGATTACAAATAACAAAATTATTTTTCAATATTTGACACAGAGTTTGCATAAACTATTTTTCAAAGTACCGCTGAAGCCCCTCCTCCCGGGGCGTGACATCATCTTGTCACGAAGGAAGGCGAAGCGAGGATGAACAGTGATATAAAAATAAAGCTTTAATCGGCGAATTTGTGCGAAGCAAAAAAAAAAGCATGGCGTCAAGACCGCAGAAAAGCCTGTGGCGATTTGGCGGCGTAACACCAAGCGAGAGCGAGACTGACTCGACGAGGTTACTGGCAGCTCTTTACTTTTTATCAAGGCCTCTAAACTCGTCAAACACAAAGTTGGGGATGAAGTCGACAGAGCGCACCGATTGGCTTATTACGACGCTGACTTCGCACTTTTTTCGCCGACGTCCAATGAGCGCGCTTTGCTAACTTTCGGCTGCAACTTTGTGTTTGACGGGTTTAGGGACCCTGGTCTTCTTCGGCATCGTGAAAAATTTGCCCAGAGCGTTCGAGCATTCAGTGTTTGAGGTGATAATGAACAGGCACTTTGCAGAACAAGAAAATAAGACGAAATGATGAACGTTACGCCCTGAGTGAAAAAAAGTCACGAGGTCTCTTATGTTATTCCAAAGCGACTTGCAGGCGAAAAGCGACTTGAAGGCAAAAGCCCAACCGCCGATGTAAACGTGATAGCAAACCTCCGAAGACAGCGCGCTCTCTGACGACGCACTTTTGACGCACGTATGGCGTGCTTTCGTCGTGTTCGTGTCGTCGACGTGTTTTCGCTCAAGGACTTTAAAGGTTGACTGAACGATGAGACAGATAAGGCTTTCGCCTTAGTAAACACGAATCTAGAATTTTGTGACAGGGCGCTGCTTGCTCGGCCCTGGTGGGCATTATCCCCCCTCTCCTCTTTTAAAAGTGTATCGTCCCGATGTAATGTGAAAACTAAACAAAAATGACAAAACAAATACGGTGAGACGAAATAAAAATGCTTCGTCACAATCCTAACGCGCGTAAAGCTTGAGTCGAATTACGCTAACCACTTCGGGCCGCGGCTGGCGGCGTCCTGATGGTCGGGTTCCGTTGGGGAGCACCTCTTAGCTCAAGTCTCCAAGGCAGCGAATGACCTTGTAAGGTCCAAATTAGCGTCTTAACAGTTTCTCACTGAGGTCGCGGCGGCGAATGGGCGCCCAACCCACAGCCTGTCTCCGGACTGAAACTCCACGTCGCGGCGACGAAGGTTGTACTGGACAGCGTCGACATGCTGTTGGTCTTTTACCCGAAGACGGGCTAGCTGGCGTCATTCTACTGCCCGTTGGGTGCCGTCGTCCATAGGGTCGTGGGGCAGCATGACGTCGAGCATCGTCGTCACCTCTCTGCCGTGCACCAGCTGAGGTGTAATTCCAGAGGTTTCTTGAACCGTCGTGTTATACGCAAATGTGACGTAGGGCAGCACCTCATCCCAAGTCTTGTGTTCCGCGTCCACGTACATTGAGATGATTTCGGCGATTGTCTTGTTTAATTGCTCCGTCAGCCCGATGGCCTGCGGGCGATCTGCCGTTGTCCGATGGTGGTAGGTGTGGCTCAGGCGGAGTATCTCTTCTGTCAGTTGCGCCATCAATGATGATCCTCGATCCGTAATCAGGACTTGGGTTGTGCCGTGTCGAAGCACGATAGGCTCAACGAAGAACTTGGCTTTGTGTCACAGTAGGTCCCGACGGCAGTGATTTTTTCTTGACGTACTGGGTGAGATGTCATTTGTCACGATTTTCCAGCGGTTTTCTTTCGTGCACGGCGTGAAAGTTCGAAGTAGATCCATTCCTACCTGGAGGAACGGTGCAGTCAGAGGCGCGATCCGCTGCAGGAGACCTGCCGGCTACGTCGGTGGTTTCTTGCGTCGTTGTCATTCGCAGCACGAAAGGACGTAGAGGTGGACAGACTTCGGGAGCTTGGGCCAAAAGTATTTTCCTAGGATCAGTTGAAGAGTCCTGCTGTATCCAAGGTGACCAGATGTCGGATCGTCGTGGCAGGCTTAGAAGGTCTCTTCTCGGAAACTTGTAGGTATTACCAGGGGCCACTCCGAGTTGCTGTTAACGAAGTTCTCTTTGCAGGGAATACCTTTCGGAAAACGAATCTTGGCAGGGCACGTGAGAAGGCTCGCGGAATCGTACTCCCTCGTCCCTCCAATAGACCTGCTGCTAAATTACCCAGGCATCAAGGATAATGCAGGTATTGGTGTTCCACGCGCCACACGCGCAAGTCTTTCACGTATAAAAAAGTTCGAAATAAATAACCAAAGTAACAAACGTTGACGAACGCGCTTGCAAGATGCAATTTATTTCAAGCATTTGCTATATAAAAGTGACTACTGCTGAGGCCAGCACGTGCGGCGCATGGAACACCAATGCGTGCATAATCCTTGATGCTTGGGTAATTTAGCAATATGTCTATTCGTCGATTAGTGCGCGCAGCTCAGGATCGTCCCTCTGGAGTGCTGCCATACCATTAGTGCTCACTGCTCCAAGAAGGCCATTTTCGTCGTCGATGTTGTCGTTGGCGCAGCCGGTAGCTAACTCAACGAGGGCTCTGAACAGGCAGTCCGCGTCGCTGTGTTTTTGGCCTGTCCCGTGGACCACGGTCACGTCGTACTTTTGCAGTCCTACGCTACAATCAGCGAGGCGTCCCGAAGGGTTCTTCAGGCTCCCTAACCAGCACGGCTAGTGGTGTTTGGTAACCACTCGAAAAGGGCTCCCGTAAAGGTACGGGCGGAATTTTACGATGGCCCAGACGACGGCCAGACATTCCTTCTCGGTCGTCGCTTAATTGCGTTCTGCGTTCAACAACGTCTGACTACTGTAGGCGATCACACTCGCTGCATCAACTTGTCTTTGGACGAGTACCGCTCCGAGTCCTGTATTGTTGGCGTCCCTGTGTACTTTCGTTTCGGCTAATTGGTTAATTGGCCAAGAATCGGTGGCGACTGGAGCCGACGGTTCAGCTTGTCGAATGCATGTTGTTGTTCTCCACCCCAGTCGAAGTTCAGGGCGTCTTTTGTGAGGTGTGTGAGCGACGCAGAAAACTTGGCGAAATCCCGAACGAATCGCCGGTAGTACGCGCAAAGTCCCGTTGCTCACAATGTGGCCTAGAAACTTCAGTTCGCCGTAGAAGCAACGGCACTTCGTCCGCTTGAAGGGGAGTCCGGCGGTCCTGGTTGCTTGAAGAACGGACCGAAGGCTTTGCAAGTGCTAATCGAAATCGCCGGAAGGCACTACGACGACGTCGAGGTAGACGAGACAGCTCTGCCACTTCAGTCCTGCCAGTGCGGTATCCATGATGGGCTGGAAAGTTGCCGGCGCCGTGCACTGCCTGAAGGGCCTCACCTTGAACTCGTACAGTCCATTGGGCGTGAGGAAGGCAGTCTACTCTTGGTCCCGTTCGTCGACATCGATCTGCCAGTAGCCACTCTTCAGGTTCATCGACGGAAAGTATCGGGAGTGCCGCAGCCGGTCCAGTGTGTCGTCGATGCGGGGGACCGGATACACGTCTTTTTTCGTCACCGCGTTAAGCCGCCGGTAATCTAGGCTGAATCGAAGCCTTCCATCCTCATTTTTTAACAGTACAACTGGAGAGGCCCACGGGCTGCTTGACGGCTGGAAGATGTCGTCGTTGAGCATTTCTTGGACTTGCTCATGAATGGCCTCTCTTTCCTTTGGGGAGACCCGGTGCGGCGGTCGATGCACAGGAAGCGCATTCTTGTTGTTAACGACGCGATGTTTTGCAACTGTCGTCTGGCGCACTTTCGAAGTCGTCGTAAAGAAGTAGCTGAATTCGGTGAGGAGGTCTTTGAGCTTTCGTCGTTCCGAGGCACTTAGATTGGGGTTAACATCGAGTTGCGGCGGCGGCGTACTGTGCGGCTGAAATGGCGAAGGCTCAACGGTGATTTCGGCGACTTCGGGGGCGTTCCGGAGTTTCTCGACTTGTCCTACAGCGGCACCTTTCGTGAGGTGCTGCGCCTCCTGACGGACGTTTATCACTATGACTACAGTGCGTCCACCTTGCAGCTATGCTACGCCCCTTGCGACGCCTTTTCCTTTTCCGAGAAGCAGTTGGACGTCGCCTTCCAGAAGTCCTTACCCGCAAGCGACCGCATCGCTCACAACGGACACAAGACAACTCGACCGCGGCTGCAGGTTCATGTGGTCGGCAATGAATGTGACGGCGGCCGGCGTCGTTTTGGATCCCTTCGGAGTTAGGAAGAGTTTTCGCCGCGTCAACCTGTTTGCTTTGAGGTCAATCACGGCACCGTAATCTCACACGGTAAGTCCATGCCAAGGATGACGTCTCTCCAACAGTCCTTGATAACGAAGAATTTGACTGGAAAGGTCTCCCCGGGGATGTCTGGTTTGATGAAATGGCCGCCGGCGGTTTGTATTTTCAGGACATCCCACGGCGTCATCACTTTTAGAAGGCGGCGAGAGAGCTTCCCACTCAAAACCGAATAGTCTGCTCCGGTGTCGATGAGTTCATTCGCGTCGTAACCGTTGATGGTAACGTCGAGGTTATTCGACACCGTCGCAGAAACGTCGTTTCGAAGCGTCTCTTCGCTAGTGTGAGAGCCCTCTGGCGTTTGTGGAGAATATTGACGTCGTTCGCTTTCGGCAATACCACCTCCCGGCATTGCCGCACTTAGTTTTCACGGCGATATAGGGGAGACAGGTCTCTTTGGGATCTGCGTAGAGGCGATGCATTGTGAAGGGGTGACGGCGAACGGAAACCGCTGCAGGAAGACGGTCCCGGGGATGGCGATTGGCGGAGGTATTCGTCGATGTCCCGCGGTCGTTTACCGCTTTTCGGTGAGGGGCGTTTAGATCGAAACTACGAAACCCAAGCTGCCGGTAGGGGCATCACGGGTACACGTGGCCAGCTTCCCCGCAGTGGTAACACAGCGGGAGTCTGTCAGCCGTGCGCCACACGTCCGTCTTCCTTGGCACTGGGGGTTCGTCTTGGCTGTACGGTGCTTGTTTCTCAGTGCGCCGAGCGTAACGCGGCGTAGGGACTTCCCGCCGAGGGGCCGCCGGTAGCTGGTACTGTCGGGTTGCTGGCGGCGGTTGTCGGGACATAGCGCCGTAGGACAGCGTCGGTTCCTCGGGGGCTGGCAAGTCGGCGTGAGTTTCAGAATGCTAGGCCCGCTGTACCCCGTCGCGTACAATCTCGGCGACTGACAGCGATGCCGGGTGCTCAGCAGCGGGGAGCAGCTTTCGGAGCTCCTCTCGGACGACGTCCCAGATGATCTCGCGAAGGTTATCGCCTCCAGCTCTGAGCTCGGCGTGCGATGGCAGTGCGAAAGTTGAGGCGTCGCCGTGTCGGTATGTAGTGGCGCGCTCGGGCCGCCAGTGCTCGCTCTATGTTGCTTGCCTCGGTGACAAATTCGTCAACCGTCGTCGGAAATTACGGATGAGGCCACCGAAGATGTCGACCCTTTCGCCGAGCATGAGGACTTGCAACTTCTTTCCTTCCGTGTCCTGAGTGTCGGCGCTTGAACTCAGGCGCAGCATATCCTCCACGAAGCAAGAGACGGTCTCGTTTGGGCCTTGGGCTCTCGACCGAAGCATGTCTTCGGCTCTATCTCGTGAATGTTGACTTTAAAAAATCCATCGGAGACCGTCTTTGAGCAGTCACCAAGAGGTGATCGTCGCGCCGCGCGACGATCACCACGCCGTTCCCCCAATGTCGCGCCGTTCCCTCAAGTGGAAAAGAAACGTTCTTCAGGCACTGGTCCGGCATTCATCCGTTGTGGCATGGAACACTATCGTAGCGATGGATCGGTCCTGGACGTCGTCGTGGATGTCTCTGTGGAAGGGCGCCGGCGTACGAGGGGCGACGGGCAGGTAAAATACGGGGGAGGCAGCGGCGGGAGTCTCCGTTTGCA
>JAZHYW010025261.1:0-92702 GCA_037355805.1 Ixodes ricinus | reverse complement strand
ACTCCGTTTGTATTGGGGGACGCATTTCATGCAGCATTTCAAACTCTCCCTACGTCTCGCTCGGTCAACGCATGTGAGGAGGTTAAAAATATTAGGAGGGGCACTTCTTCACTAGTGTATTGCTTGCGAAAAATATAGGGCTAGCGTCATGTTCTCTTCTTTTACTTTTAGCCTCTTTCGACACAAGCTAGTGCATGCGGAGCCAAACTCAGAAGTCGGAGGAAGATGAAGGACGTTTGAGGGAGGCTCAAAGAGTTTACGAAATGCGCAGGAATAAGAGCGTTGATCTGGACAGTTTCTTCTTGCGCTCTGCGAAATTAAGCTCTTTCTGGGACAACGACCTTGGGTTCTTGGTTTTTCCGGTACTATTCACAACTTCTGAGGTTGAGTGTAACAGTTCATCAAACTCTAACAAAACAAAATGACGTATTGTCTTGTGAAAACACGCGCTGGTATTTTGAGACGTAACCTATTCATTCCTTTGAGTGAAATAGTGGTGGTTAATAGACCAATAGAAATAGGCGCCGTATAAGTTGAAGATGTTATATAGATTGTAAACGAGTTTAAGACAACTACACTATGGCAACTTCTCCTTATTCAATATTCACCGATATTTCAAAAATATCTGAGGCACCAACCATTGCCCCTAAGTCAATGTATATTAGTTAAAAAAATCAAAACTTTTTATAGCGAACGAAAGGCAACTTTGAAAGACTGCGCTAAAATATACTTTATTTTGTAAGTACCATACGTTTATAGTACCTTACTTCAAGTACATTGGGACCCGATGTGTTTACCATTTTACAAGAACTTCATAACCTTTCATATGTTTTGTACTTTACTCCTATTGCTTTTTGCATGTACTTTACTCAACACTGGAATTTTGAGCCATGACCATAAAGTACCCCTTAAAGATAATAATGTGCCGTGACGTTAAACAAACTCGAAATCGGAGCAAAAAAAGTACACAAGGTTGATAAAGTTGACAAAGACTGGCAAGCACTGAATGTGAGGTATGTGTTACAGGGAAGACGAGAAGGACGTTTGAACAGCACCGACTACGAGACATTCGCGTTCATTTTTGATAGCCGCCATCAGATGGCGCAGACTGAGAGGAAAGACTGCGAAACACGCAAGCGCGCCTTCGCACCCCGCTCCAGTGAGTTCAATTCTGAGTCCTATCAGCCACTGAACTCAGATAGTCATGACGGCAAAGCAATTGGCTCATAATCTCGAGGTAGGGAGTCGAAATTCTGTAGGGGAGAGGCCTTTTTAAATGTTTCTCTATAGGTGCTAAGTTTTTCGGCAACGGTTTCGGTTACAGCCGGCTATTACAGCTGTAATGGCTGTAACAGTATGGACTGTAACACTGTGTAGGTGTATAGACTGTAACTACCGGCTATCACAGCTGTATCAGTTGTAACTCTATAACAGCCAGTTGACAAAGTAATACAGCCTCTTGTGTTACAACAGCCTATGCAGCTGGAACAGCCGGCTGTTAGGTCTACATAGATATACAAACTATACAGTGCTAAAATTTATACAGTTGCAGCCTATATGCTACAGCCCACACAGATACAGAATACAACATATACAGCTGTAATGCCCAACTGTTGCATCCTATACAGCCTATACATTCTTGCAGGCATTAACATCCTGTACAGCTCTATGAGGCGGGTGCAACAGCCCATAGAGTGATACATCCTGTACAACTACAGACTTTACGTTTGAAATAGCCGGCTGTTCCAGCCTATACAATGTTATTCCCTGTACAGCTGCAGCATACACACATGAAACAGCCGGCTGTTACTCAGCAAGGCGGTAAATTGGCCGAGTTGGTTGAACATCTTCAAACGTAAAAACAGCGGAAAAAATTTACAAAGGACAAGTGAAAGAAGTGCATGGACAAAGCGCTGACTATCAAGTGAAGTTTAATTTTAAGGCGAACCAGAAAATAAATACATTGAGCATAGGAAAGAACCGAATCAAGACACAAAAAATACAACCCAACCGACAAGATTTCTACCACGTCATCACCCTCACACGTGCCTGCCATATGTTTCACTTGTCCTTTGTCAATTTTTTGCGCTGTTTCCACGTTTGAAGGCTGTTACCTCTCTGTACAGCAGAAGCAGCTGTAACAGCCGTCTCTAAGAGCCGTCTGTTACAGCCAAACGTTACATAACTTAAGTGCCTAAGTAAGACGGATTTGGAAAGTGTATTTTGGAAGAAAACCGAAGTAAACTATTATATTCTTTTCTAACACGACAATTATAAGTTCATAATACACATTCTGTTTAAAAATGAATGAACCCATTTAGAAATTAATATATGGATTTTCGAGTTAAGACTCACTCAAGGAGGTCTTTCAAGTCGTTGTGCACGTTGCCACTCCGTGGTGCGTAGAGAGAGATTCCGAGCACGAGATATCCAGTCTTGTCGCCTGCTCCAGCTCTGTGCTCTTCCTGAAGAAACCTCAGCTTCTGTTGGAGCATTGTGACGGACAAAAAAACGGGTTTTCGTACCACTCATTTTGGTCCACGGAAACTTGTGAAACACTTTCAGAAGCTTGTAAAAGCAACACAGAAATGGCCATGTCTTGGACACAAAAGGTGGTATTTGTTCCGAACCCCCGCCAAACGCTGACAAAGACATCGTGTCCAATACATACTAAGAGGCTCAAGCAATGGCTGACTCGGGAAATCGACGCAGCACTTACTAGATGGCACACACTTTTGAAAAGGGTCTATTGTGATATCTTATGACGAGAGAGCCAACTTGCACACTGGCGCAATCTTTGAAGTGGCCCCGGAACTGGATTTCACAACAGAGGAGCTCTTGCAGTATTTGCAAGATCAAGCGCAAGTAATGTCTATAACAAATAGTCGTCAGATCACCGTCAAGACTTTTTGAAGCAAAATAAGAATGATACGCGAAAAAGTAAATTTGAATGAACTTTCATAAAGTGGATGTAGCTTTGTTTTTTTTTTAAGTTCTTTGATGGTTACGCTTTCGTTGGATATTTAGGGAAATATACGGAAAGGCAGACATATAAGAAAAATACAGAAATGCCAAGTGCTCCAAGGCTACTCGATAGCTCGCGCCGGTGTGTTCAGTCGTTCTGTACCTCAAAAGCGCACCCGGTGACCCTTTTTTATGTAACTTGTTATATTTTGTTTTTATTCACTGAAAACCAGTAGAGCTGCTAGCTTATTCAAATGATAAGAACGCGTCCTGGTTTGCAGCTGTGCAAGCGCAAGTTGAAGAGATGACTGTTTACGTGGCAACCGTCGCGGAAGTCCTCATTTTATAAATGTCTTCAACTAAACATTTCATATTCATGTTCGAACATTCTATAAATAATTTTTCAGGTAATATAGCATTTATAACGTTTTTAAAGATAAATATTCTTACATGAATGTCTATATTTTTCTGGGGCTTGGCATTGTACGGCCAAATGCCACCGCCACCAGGAGAAGAACCGTCTTTGAGGGCGCGCAGTGACATGTATTAAAAAGCCATTGACATGTTTAGCTTTAAGCTTGTCGTCAAATATCTTAGTCACGGGGACAACTTGCGGTACACTCCATAACACAATGAGACAACTAACAAAATCGTGAAACTGATCTGCTGAATTTTCATTTAAACTCTTTTTGGGGTATTTACCAAACATTAATTATCTTTGTGTGTCACTCTTTAGGAAGGCTCAAATATAAAGAAGCGTAGACTTTTGATTTGAAAATGCTCGACTAAGAAAAATATGCAGATGTCTCCTAAAAATCTCGGGGCGATCAGATATTTCCGTAAACTCGCTCAGAAGAGCCAATCACTGCAACCTACGGAGGCAACTCCGCGAATGAAGAGGCTGTAAATATGCCTGGAGATAATAACGATAGACTGCGCAGCGACACTGAGCACAATGCAAGCAAGTAAAACGTCATGCTCGGTGACGCCGAGCTCCTTTGGTCGAGTGTAGCGATTGGGTCTCTGCAAGTGATTTGCGGAAAATAAAACGCACTGGATATCTTAGAGTTCATATGAGGGTGTCGGCCAAACGCACAGAGATTTTTACTAAAACTTTATGAGGGGCAAGTTCGTTTACACTACACAAATAAAGGTAGCGCAAAAGACGAGATACAGGTAAAAGACAATCCCGGACAAGAGCTGACTCCCAACTGATGTTTAGTGAGCAATATGAAGCAGAAGTGCAAGGAAATAAATAAGATGAATGAACAAAACGAAAACAAAAACACAAGAACGCAAACATCGTTTTGACTTGAGGTTTAAGGAACAAGAAAAAACGCGGGATTGAAAATTAAGAAGTCCGTATTAAAAATCTTTCACTGGGGCTCACCAGGATTTCTGAAATATTGTGACGTACCCATCAAAATTGTTTCATGTGTCTGAGACGTACATCAAAATTTTTTTAGTGTCCTGCGTTCCCTTTAAAAGTTTTCAAAGAGTGTAAGAGACCCGTCATAGCTTTCGGAGAGGGCTGTGCGGTTTGTCCCAATTTTATCCGTGAAACCACACCACCCATCAACATCGTGTTGACGGGTTTGTGGTAGAAACTACGCGAACCTTCAGGATAAGTGCGTCGAGGAAGCCGCCTA
This sequence comes from Ixodes ricinus, assembly GCA_037355805.1. Lineage (NCBI taxonomy): Eukaryota > Metazoa > Arthropoda > Arachnida > Ixodida > Ixodidae > Ixodes > Ixodes ricinus. The sequence goes on along the minus strand of JAZHYW010025261.1, from coordinate 88,089 downwards.
GCCATTTTTGGATGTGGCAGCCGCGGCGAGTTTTGGAAATCGAGGTCTTTGGGTGTGTATTTTGGCGATGTATTTAGAAAAGAAAACAGAGGCAATCTGTGGGTGTGGGCTGATAGGCCCGTCTCTCACTGCCGGGGTGTCCGATCGCCAAGGCGGCAACCAGGGAGACCGCTCCATGTGGAGAATTGACAAAGCGCCGGCCGAGTGGCGTTGGGAGGCGAACGCAGCCGATCCCTTTCCGCACGGCATTATTGTAAGGCGATATTTGTCCGCCAGAAAAGCCCCCGCCGCCAGCTTTGGCGCAGCGAAGGAGGGCTGCGCTTCCCTCCGCCCGGCGCTTGGTAAAGGGTGCAGGGCCAGCTCGGCCAGTCAGGACCTTCTCCAGCGGTCGGCGGGGTAGAGCGGTGCGAGGGAGCCGCGCTATTGAAAAAAATGTCTGTGGGGCCCACTAGGATTTCCTAACAGGGCCTGAGGGGCCTTTTTGGTATCCTCAAAGGACTAATGGGCCCACCAAGAGGTCTGTGTGGCCTTTCAAGGTCGTTCTATAGTGTACGTGAAACCCACTAGACTTTATCGGGAGGCCGTCGCTGAAATTATTTAAAGACGGGAGTACGTAAACGTGGGGTGTTTGTCGGTAGTCCGGATAGGTAACGCGAGTGCTTAAACCTGTTGTGTCGCTGTGTTTATTGTTTATCGTGCAGACCCAGTAGCAAGCGAATATTGCTTTTATAGAGACTGATTGAGTTGAAAGGATACCCAGATATTGCCGCCCCATTCAGAGACAGATACAAGTCGTTCGAACTAAGTTTCTTGAACGATCTCGCCTCGAGAAGTCGACAGCGCGAGTCGGCCACCCAGCGGCTGAGCCGCACGTTTAACAACGTATGATGCCAAGCCGGCCCGAAATGTGTGCCATATGCGACGTACAACAGAATACAGTGGGCTGGTACGTATTCTCTTATTCGACTTACTTTTGCTAGCACCACCTGCGTGTATAGAAACTTTCCAATATTTATAAATTAAAGGCCAACCAGCGCGTCATCGTGGCTTCAGAGAAGGAGCGTTTAAAATGCCATTTGTTTAGAAGATGCACGCATAACATCGCGGCTTCAAACGTATCATCGGGTAGGCCGAAGCGAACGCCGCTCTTCGAAGATCGCGAATATTTTGAGGGAGAGGGGCGGACAGGTTTGTGACGCTCTCCAACGGAATGTGAGGTGTCCTGAAAGCATAGTATTCTGGATTTCCCAAAGCGCCCCTAAGAGGGACGCCTCGATATTAAAGTCGGTGTGACATTCCCGCGTTCCTAGAAGAAAGGGAGGGATCGGTCAATATGCTGCCGGCGGCAACAGTAGTCAGTAGGTGGGGAAGTCTTTGTTCTTGTAGAGTGTTTGCGCTTGGTCGTAGAAGGGAGAAGTGGATATACCGCAGGACGATAGGCAACGGCTGCCTCTCTCGGCTCCCCAGTGAGCCAGGTGAGCTGGAGTGAAGGCGCTGTTTGTGCGAAGTCTCTGCATTGCTGCGACGACTTTCCTGGGTAGGTTCTTCGAAAGTCTGGGCGTCATGGGGTGGTTATCGAGCTCTGTGTGGCGCACCCGGATGGCCGCTTTCACCAGGCGTCATGCTTCTCAGAACACAGCCACGTTGGAGGTCGGGCAAGCGTCGTCACCCTGGGCCGAAGCCGCCAAGCGATCCGCCTCCTCATTCCTTCCAATGCCGTTGTTGGCTGGCTGCCACTGGAAGGCCAGTCTTCATTCTTGGCATTGCAACAAGATCGCTGCGTTCGCCACCTCTCTTGCGACCGGTGGTGCACGATCCAGGCTGGCGAGCTGGTTCAGTGCCGCCTTGGAGTCGTTCAGGGTCACCAGGTTCTCGGGCGGTCTCTGTGCTTAAGCCAAGGAGAGTATTCGGCGTAAAACCACCATCTCGGCCGTCGTCAAGGATGCACAGAATAGTCCTTCTCGTGCTCCGAAGTTTGTCGACGACCCATCCGTGTATCATCGCGCATATACACTGAAACGCTATTCGAGGCACCCATCCGGCAGCTCTCTGGCTGTAAATGTGGGCCATCCTGTGTTTCGGGCTCCCGATGCCGGCATCGAGTTTCTCTTTGAGGGGTGGAGCACCTGTCCGGTTTAACTGGTTGATCAACCATACACCTGAGGAATTTACCCATCTGCGTTGTATCTCAAAATATATTTTTTGCGACAAAGAACTCGGTTGTCTTTGTTTGGTCTGACCGCTTTTGTCTATAGCTGCTTGCGCGCGGGTTTTGGTAAACGCTTTAGAAACGTTTTGGTCCATCGCGGCTTTCCGGGAAGCTGCATTTTTAAGGTATGTTGGCTAAGCGGTTAGCAAATTGAAAGGGTAAAGTCTGAAGTCTGAAATGCTGGTCAGAAGCGCTCAAGTCTCAAATCTGAAGTTATCAAGTCTGAAGTCTCTAAGGTCTAGTAGGGTTTTATAACACACCAGGGCCCGTTTGCTCGAAGCTGGTTAACTAACCGCGGTTAACCAGATTTTCCTACGAGGGGGAATATTAGGTAATGTGACTGGCAGAGTAAGGACGGCGGGGAAACATGGCGGTGCCCCGGTGAGCAGCGCCGCTCGCTTCAGAACTAATACGTCGTTGTAGCTGCAATATCTGGCGCGTTTGTCAGCAATGAATGGTGCAGGAGGCTTTCGATTCGACTTACCTCACTTAAAACGCAAAACATGAGCAATGACCTCGCCGGATTTTTTAGACAGTCTTTCGATTCTGGCAATTCTAAAGCCTAAATGAACGCGATAATTGTCGGCATGGCAACGTCTTTGAAAAGTGGATTGCCTTTCCTCAATCGGCCGGGTACTGATATCACACAAAAGCAGACAGCGTCCCAATAGACCTTTTGCTAAATTTCCCAAGCACCGAGGTGCATGCTACGAGTGTAGTTACACGCGCTGCGCGTGCTGGCGTCTGCAGCAGTAAGTATTCTAAAGCAAAAAACCCACAACAAATTTTGCCTTGCACGCGCGTTCGTCAAAGCCTTAATATGATTATTTACTTCGAATCTTTTACAGGGGAAGGCTAGCGTGCGCGGATCGTAGAATTACATTTCCAGCGGTCTCCTCGATGCTCGGGTAATTTACTAATAGGTATATTTTCCCTGGAGCCGAAATACAGGTTTTTTCAATTTATGATGGTGTTATATGCAGTTCCTACATGCTGGCCAACCATGCTGCCGGTGTGCCGCCCATCTTTCACTGCTCACATTCTCCTTATCGTTTTTATGACTTAACTTCGTCGCGCTCTTTCAAACTCGGAAGGAAATTTCAACGTGGCTTGTCTTCACTTCAGACAGCCAAATATTTAGAAATTTTCCAAACAAGGGTAAATTTAGTTTTACCTTACCGATTATCTGTACCCCGAGCAATACAAATTGTTTTTTGAGCTCAAATGTATGCCACGCTGTGTCGCGAAAACACGGTAGCGCGCATTTTTGGGTCCCCCATTTCGGGAACCTTTCTACGGAAGCCACTTATATTCGCTACAGCCAGGAGGTAACACCAGCTACCACCCCATAATAAAACACGGAGCTATCGCTCATCCAGCCCTCGTCAAACTTGGCTAGGTACTTTTAGGTACCTAGTGGGGAAGGGCGGTTAACTTTTAAACGCGGTTAAAGTTAACCGGCTTCGAGCAAACGGGCCCAGGGCTGAAAGGTCTGAAGGGTCTTTTCTCAATAGGTTGAGAAGCCCGGCATTGCCAATTTCGGTCCGCTTGTGGGTGGTTTGCGTGTTGTTACCGCCGTGAATGTCTGAAGAAGACCGGTGTACCTCCAGGAAGGGGAGCATGTCTTTGAAGGCTCTCTCCTTGGTCTGTTATGATCCGTGCCTTGTCTTTCTTGGTTCCGCAGAAAAACCCTAGCACCACCCGAGCGTCAACGTGTCCCGCGCATTCCAGAAGGAGGTGGCCGAAGTAGGCCCTCTCGCCGCAAGCCTGGCAGTCGGGGCCAGTGTCTTACCGGTTGCAGTGCCTGCGCACCGGGGTCATGGCACTGTGGGCCCTGAGACGGTGAACGAAGGCCCTTGTCGGGCTCTATTGCGCCTCTTCGTCTGTCCGGCTTCAGAAGCACCCAGCGTGCGAAAAAGACGTCGTAGTCGCCTCCGCGACGGCATCAGGGACGACACCGTGACTGTTCTCAGGATTTCTCAGCCGTGCCAGATGTTGATTGCGCCTTCGTGGTTTTCGCCAAACGTGTTTACTGGCAGTGTGTATGTTTCCGTGTAATGCACCTACTCGTTTTTCTTTTTTTTTTAGTTAAACTAACGTATATTAGGAATTTACCCATCGGCATTGTGAGTAATTTGATAGATATTTTTATTTTGTGAGAAATAACTCCGTTGTCCCTAATTGATCTGATCGCTTTCGTCTACAGCTGCTTGCACCCGGGTTTGAGCAAAGGTTGGTTCTAATCGTCTTTTTGAGTTACAGCATGCATTTAAAACGCAATGTTTGAACTAAATCCCTAATAACGTTTTAAACTGCATGTTTCGTTTATGGTCATTTGGGTCTCTAAAGGGTTGATGGGCTAATGGGGTTTGGGTTGAAGGGTCTGATGGCTGAAGGAGTTTGAAGCGCTGAGAGTGTCCCATATCACATCATAGCTGCAGAGTGTATGTTCAAAGGGAGATTACAGAAATATAAACACATAAAAAATCAGCGAAATCCAAATTGAAAGGAACACCTACTGCAATAAAATGAACAAAAGAAAAATAGAAAAAAATCCTGTTAAAATTATGCAAGTGAAACTAAATTATCAGACAAAAACGTTGTAAGTATGCAATTTCTTTACCGATAAGGCTAATGACGGTGCACTGCACATGTCGTATACATTTTTCTATCACTCGCGCCTCGTAATTTGTTTTTGTTCGTTGACCACTGAATTTGGCGTAGGATTTATTTTTATAGAGTAAAGGGGTAAACATTAAATCTTAATCGTGTAGAAGGAGATGCCATGCGGGTGATGACTTTAGAGACAGTGCATCTTTTGAATCTCATATTCACACACCGGCCAGTCTGGCACAGGTACTCTTTCCGACACGATAAAATAATCTCGTGTAATAAGGCCTTTGAGGCAGTTCGCACATTTATTGACATGCTTGGCACGGCGTTATTCTTGTTTCTTGTGTTGAAATTTGATTCTAGGACGCGGCCGTTTCAACTTTTTTGGTGCAGAAAGCACCATCTTGATATCAACCCGGTTCAAATCAAAGCAAAGCATTATTTTCCTGAAAAACTGGAAAGAGTCGCAGACAAAAAAGTTCTTAGATACAACTTGACTTTGTCTGGTACTCTTTTTACATCGGCAGCAGTTTTCGGAGAGTATACTCTGCTAATATAAGCATATAATGTTATAAAATAGTATAATACGATGAACTGCGTCAGAAGGCAACGAGGATATGAGAGCGCGTCTTGTATGTTAATCGTGAATATGTTTATGTTGTTTGTTAGACATTTTTTTTAACGAGAGGGACATTGTAATGGAAGGATAGTAAATTGTAGTTTGTACGGGAATGAAGGATGACCCATGCCTCTCTGCGGCCTATGCTGATATCACTGTCTTGCTTTTCAAGTTTAGAAGTACAGTGTTTAAGTAGTCTATAAAACATGTATATGAGAAATGAATAGAACAAAGTAAACGATACTCATGCATGCGTTCAACAGGAAATATTTGATATTTTTAAAATAAAGGCTTTTTCTGGTCTAAGTAAGAAACATTAGCAATATATCGTATTATTTTTCTCTGTATTAAAATTATGTTTTTAAGTTTAACATTTGTTTTTTGTAGTAGCCTACACGCGATGAAGGTTATTTAATTGATATTGAAACAGGGCATAAACATTTTAAGCATACTCTCAAGGGGTAAACATTGCGGCAACTAGGGACAATATCGATTACCCTTAAGAGTTTTGCTGTCAAATAATTTACATGAAAATCCCAAGTCACATGCACTGAAAAAAAACCTACCGCTTTATGTTTTTAGATTAGATCGATTGATGATGTACGCAGTGAAAGAGTTTGATTTATGAAAATCGGTTTATTTTTTGACCTGACATAGATTCCTTTGGACTTCAATGCATTTACCTTAAGGCCATTATTATCAGACCAAAATGCGAATCTTGTTAGAGTAGAATTGGCTTTGCATAACAGTGTATCAGCATCGGTCACAGACAAAAAACTACCGTCCGCATAGATAACGAACTGCCATTTGTTGTCGATACTAACTAGATCAATGATGTAGACATTGAATAAAAAGAAATTAGGTAAACTTCCCTGTGGTAAACCAGAAATAACATTTTCAAAGGGTGAGAAATCACTGTCTATAACAACACGTTGATTCTTATTTGTTGGATATGGCTGAAGTGAAACGAGTGGTACTTGCGGACACCATATTGCCACGCGCGCATCCGAGCAAGCCCGCCCGTGGCCGAGCGGTTTCTTCTTCCGGCACTCGAAGTGAGCGGATGGCAATCATGAGCTCCTCCGGAGTGGCGATAGCGGCCCAGCCGGGCCGCGGTGATAGGCAAGACGCTGACACATCGGACTACCAGATAATCCTGCCTCCACTGCCGACTGGCTCTGCGGTGTTGAACACCGTTTTCCTGCATGCCGACGTCCGTGGGCGCCCGTACCGCGTCGAGGACTTCCGTGACACCCTGGGCCAATTGGTATTGCTCCTCGAGGTTCTCGCCTTGGGGGCGTACCAGATCAATCACGTCTGGGCCGTGACTTTCAAGTCATCGGAGGGCAAGCGGAGAGCTCTCGCGGCGGGCGACCTGGTCGTGAAAGGGAAGCGCTGCCTAGTCATCGATCCAGGCAACCGAGACGTCCGGCTCAAGCTGCACTGGCTGCTTTTCCACGTCCCCGACGATGAGGTGAGGGTCGCCCTTTCATCTTATGGCAAGGTCATCGAGGTCGGGACTGAGAAGTGGCGGGTGCAGGGCGTTACGGGCTGCGGGTCGATGACGCGTACTGCCGTCATTCGGCTCAAGCCCGGAGTCAGCCTAGATGACCTGCCGCATCAGCTGAAGATCGCCGGAGGGTTGGCGCTAGTTGTGGCTCCGGGCAGGGCACCGCTCTGCTTGCGTTGCCAGCGGACCGGTCACATCCGCCGGGAGTGCCGAGTGCCAAAGTGTGAAAGCTGCAAGCGGTTCGGCCACGACGCAGATCACTGCGTGAGGACGTACGCAACGGCCACAGGCCCCGGTGGGGGCGAAGCTAACGCCGAGCTCGTCATGAACGAGGCAGATGCGGAGGCGGCGAACGAGGGGCGGCTCCCGCCAGCGAGGCATCGGATGGCATGACAAAGAGTGACGCTGTCCGACCCGCGTCAGAGCGTCCACTGACGTCGACTGGCACTCCGCCGTTCAACGTGACCGCAACGACACCTAAGGAGGCGACTTCGAGCAAGGACGAGGTGACAGTGCCGTCAAGCAAGACGACGACGACGAAGGAAACCGAGGCGCAGCAAACCAACGAGGTCCACATGGCTGACGCCAGCGCGCTGGCCATAAAGCGGCCACTAGAGCAGGACCCAGATTCGTCCAAGGGCAGCCGTGTCTCGAGCTTCTCAGAGCCGCCAGCGAAGACTGTGCCGCAAAGGCGGAAACCGACGCTAAAGCCATCACCAAGCCCTGCGCCCGATCCCAGAGGCCCAGACAAGCCGACCGGCTGACGCGGCACTGAATCATATGGTGAGGGTCTCTAGACTATGCGAGTCCATGACCCGCGAGGACGCCTAGCCTTGTCGATAAGCTAAAGGTAGCAACGCTCAACGTCCGAGGCTTTGCCTCGCGACGTAAACAATACCAGGTGAAAAGGCTCCTAATGGACAATGGCATTGACGTCCTCGCGATTCAGGAGACTAAGTTAGAAAGCGAGGAAGAGACCGCACTCCTGCTGGCGTCGTTTTTGCACAGTTTTGAAGTTTGTGTGTCGCATGCAAACGGCGTATCCGGAGGTTGTATGTTGTTTTTAAGGAAATCTTTAAATGCACAAGTCAAATCTGTAATAGTTGACAGTGATGGTCGGTTTGTTATTTGTGATTGCAGTATTAACAATGTTGAGTATAGAATAATAAATCTGTACGCGCCGAACGAAACAAATGCAAGGAGAATGTTTTTTGAGCGCATTTATTCATTTTTAGACAGTCAACGAAAACTTGTTATGTTGGGGGATTTCAACTGCGTTTGTGACGCGAGGGATCGTTCTAGTAGAACACGACACTCCGATAGTAGCACAAAAATTTTAAACGAAATGACAACGGAATTTACCTTGCAAGATGTTGCGAATTATGAAATAAGTTACGCAAATTTATGGTTCACGCATTTTCAGTCCACGAGTCATGCTCGCCTTGACAGAGTATATGTGTCAATTGAACTTTTAACTGGATTTGATGATTATAATGTGTTGCCAGTTTTCTTTTCTGGCCATGCACTGGTGTCTTTTGTTGTGGGAGGGAAAAAGATGAAATCTAGTTTTTGTTGGGATCTGTGGAAACTTAATAACAGCCTTCTCGAAGATGAATTGTTTAATGAGATGGTGGATAACTTAATCAGTAGGATGCTGAATGTAAGTGTCAGCGCGAGCGAGCGATGGGAGTGGTTTAAACGCGAGGTGAAATTATGTGCTATGGAACGTTCCGCAACGCTTGCCTATTGGAAGAGGGCCGAGGAAAAGCTGCTAAAGGAAGACCTCCGTAGATTATGTCACCTCGAGAGCGAAAATCCGGGAGGGTTTGAGGCCCAGCTTAAGCAAGTCAAGGACAATATTGCGCAATTAGAAGCAGAGAAATATAAAGGTGCTCTGATACGTGCTCGCGCCGAGAAATACATTCTTGGTGAACAACCAACCAAACGGGCATTAAGCGCCGAGGCAAAATATGTGAAAAAGAAACAAATTGTAGAAATAGAACACGGTGGATTGCTCAGCAGCCGTCCCGATGTCATAGAAAAGGCATTTACTGAATATTATCGCAACCTCTTCGCGCACAAAAGTCACGGGAGTGACTCGCAGCTTGCTGATTATCTTGCGGCGATGCCGCGGCTAAGCGACGAGATAAAGGAGCGGCTGGAAGAGCCGATAAGCGTGGCCGAGATCGAGAAAGCGATTGACGAACTGCCGGCAAAACAATCTCCGGGTCCTGATGGCTTGACTGCAGCTTTTTATAAGAAATACAAACATGTCACCACCAAGCACCTTCACGCAGTAATAACCGAGGCATACGAGACGAAGCAATTACCACCGTCATTTATGAACACGCATACGGTACTTATTCCCAAGGAGGATGACGAATATAAGTTAAAAAATATAAAGAATTACAGGCCTATAGCACTTGGCAATGTCGACTATAAAGTATTAATGAAAGTATTAGCCCGCCGATTGCAAAACGTCATAAGTGAAATCGTAGGGGACCATCAGACATGCGGAATTAAAGGAAGGTCCATTTTAACAAATGTTCACGTCGCGAGGAGTATACTAGAGCTTTGCGATGAAGATCTAGATCAGGTTGCCATGCTCCAGATTGATCTGGAGAAGGCATTTGACCGTGTGCAGCATCAGGCACTTTACAAAATATTAGAGTATGTACGAGTAGGCGAACTTTTAATCAGCTTCGTTCAAATGGCATACACGGGGTGCACTACACAGCTTATAATCAACGGTAAGCCAACCACCCGTATTAGGGTTAACTCATCAGTTAAGCAAGGATGCCCTTTATCTCCATTGTTATTTAGTATTTATTTAGAGCCGTTTTGTAGAAATGTAATAAAAATAGTAAGATTATTGGTTTTTCCCTTCATAATATCGAGGTCAAGCTTCTGTCGTATGCAGACGATGTTGCTATATTTTGTAAAAATAAGAGTAGTATTGCCGAAGCTGCGCGGGAGGTGAAATCGTTCTGTGAACTGACGGGAGCGGCAGTTAACTGGCAGAAGTGTTGTGGCCTCTGGCATGGTACATGGGCCACGAAACCTGACGTTTTTCAGGACATAATTTTATGACCACCCCGCCTAAATATCTGGGTGTTCCACTACAGCATTACAAAAGGTCTAACGCCTATTGGTCGACGGCAGTTAAGGAAACGCACGACAAGGCTGGTAAATGGGGAGGGTGGGAGATGTCTATCTTTACGCGCGCCACTGTTTGTAATATTTTTAGTAGCTAAATTTTGGTACGTTCTTCAAGTTTTGGCATGCGCTCGAGTAAACTTGCAAAAACTACATCGTATCTTTGCTGTGTTCATCTGGCGGTCCGGGTGGGAAAGAGTATGTCGCGATAATCTGTTTCGTCGCGTGAGTAAAGGAGGGCTTTCATTATCACATTTGTTCATCAAGCAAATAGTTTCGCGTTTTATGTTCCTTAGAGACCAAAGTAATCCTTTTCTTCGCGCTATCATTCAGACAAGACTGCCAGAGGAAATTCCTTCTTTTGTTGTTTCCACGTATTGTCGCCAACAGCGTAGAATTGGTAGTTTCCTGAGCGAAGTGGTAGACGCGTACCGTTTTTTGTGTGTCCGTTTCTCCATGGAATATTTGTCCACTGTCACGCGCAAGCGTTTATCGCGTGACATTATTGAAAGTGTTTTCCCCGAACCAGTGTATCGTTCTATGTTCCATGCAGGCCCCGGACAGGATGTTTTGTGTAGGGTTAAAAAGATGGTCGTCCAGCCTTCCATAAAAACATTTTTCTTTCAACTACACACAAACACGCTTCCAGTAAAAACTTGGCTCGATCAGAAAAATATTTTTGTACCATGGGGTGTTCACTGCTTTCTGTGCAAAAAGCCTGAAACTGTGGAAAATGTATTCTTAGACTGCTGGGACGCCTTTCTTTTTTGGGATGTTCTCCAGCGAACCCTTAAAAAGACTTGGCCCTATCACCACACGGCATAAGGTTCCTTCCTGTAGCAAAACATGATGATATCCCTGTTGATTTGGTCATGCTCTTGGGCCTGCATGCAATATGGCAGAGCAGAATGTCTGTGCGGCACGCTGATGTTAACGCGCGCCCTGTACGGTCGTATTTTATAGAAAGTGTCCACAGACTGAAATCGGTGTACGCCACAATGGTCTGCCCTCCTGATTGGGTGCCCATTCTTGATGTTCTGGAGAATGTGAAGGATATTTAAACTTTCATGCTCGCGCACCACGCGTCGTGCATGCGATTTTAACATTGTGATTACTTTTGTATTTTCTTGTCCAAGCAGACAATAAAAAATAAAAGGCCCGTGGCCGAGCGGTTATCGTGCTTGCCACCCACGCAAAGGGCCGAGGTTCGATACCTGACCACTGATGCAACCTTTTGATGTTTCTGTAAATGTGTCGTTCTGGTAAATTTGATAATCCTTTTCCTTGTTCAGGGTTTAAATGTTCTACGCGCTGAACTTTCAACGCCGATCATCCGAGAATCCTACGCGTGTACATAAGGGACACTGCGTGGCGAGCTGCAGTCAGCCTCTTTCCAGCGTTCCATTTTGCTGTTTCGCCGCCATCGACGCCTGCGGCGCTGGCCTTTTTCTATTTTGTTTTGTGCACAAGTTCGCCCCTTTAAACGTTTAGTTCATTTCAGTTTTCGTCGCCTCATTATTTTTCACTCCTTACAATTTCGACTGAGTTTCATGACTTGTATTGCGTGATTTTGAACATCAAATATTTACTAAAATTAATCAACACATCCAATGCAATCAAGTTTTTTTATTCTTTTTTAAGTCGAAGGTTTATTTATTTTTAAGTATTTATATAATTAGAGTTTGTTTTGCTCCATCGTTTTGAGGAACTCTGCATATAAGCGATTTTCGTCAGCATCAATCTGTTTCGCATTTTGGTTACCCAATTTTTTCTTACTCTTTTATTCGTCGCCCCTGTTTCAAACGATACATGTAAGGCAAAGAGGACTTCAAAAATATTAAGGAATTCGTCATATGTATCTTTCACGTGTAGTTTCAATAAACCGATCTCCAATACCAATCTAAAACTGCATTCCTAAATGCGAGTAGGCGATCATCTGACGTTTCCTGGTAGATTATAGAAGTTTTGCAACGCCGTGTTCTGGTTATGATTATACAAAAATAAGAAAATTGGACTAGTATCAATCACACTTGATGTGGTTGTAGCAATTCAAGCGGGAGGAGATATAACATTTTGAAACCCATGAGGTTGAAATGTGTTGCGAATTAACTTCGTTTAGATGCTGCTATCTACATATATTGACAATAAAATCACCCCGAGGACCAAAGGGTGGTTATGTACTAATATATAGTCTAAAAAGACTATCAAAAAATGAAAGCCGTTTACAACTCCCTGTAACGCCGAATTAGAGCGCAGCTCTTGAGGAGGAGGGGAAGGCACGGTGGAGGGAGTCACGTGACCTCGGGGGGGGGCAGATGCAGGGGTCCGTGTGTCACGTGAGGATGTCACGTGACCTCGGGGGTCACGTGACTCAGGGGGTCCGCGTGACCTGGGGGTCCACGTGACCTCGGGGTAAGTCACGTGATCTGGGGTCACATGACCTGGAGGTCACGTGACCTGGCGGGACCACGTGACTGGTGGGTCACGTGACCAGGGGGTCACATGACCGGGGGTCACATGACCTGGGGGTCACGTGACCTGGGGTCACGTGACCTGGGGGCCACGTGATCTGGGGCGGTTACGCCGAGGCGACTCCGACTCAAGCCGACGGCGACGGCGACGCCGCTCAAGCCGAAAACGGGCGCCTAAGAGCTGCGCTCTAAAACATAAGACCTTCAAAAACCGCCGATGGTGGGTAATACAAATAAGCTATACTCTGTGTCCCTCATGTTAGGCCCAATACTACGTAATCGCTTGCAGTTTTAGAAACGTCATCGAACAGCTCGCATTTTATATGAGGATTTCAAGATCAATGAAACACCACAACCGAAGTTATGCCTGCGGTTAAACAAAAATGTGTGTAATCCGGCATAACCGGTATATCCGGTATATCCACGTCATGGTGATACCAATTTTACGTGAACACTATTATATCGAATGATGTGCAGCACTTAACTTTACATGAAATAATTATGTAGCGTTTATTTGTCGCAGAACGCGTATTCAATTGAAAAAAATAGGAGTAGAATCTCGAGAAGTTAAGCACCGACTCAGATGTTTGGAGAAAACAAGTTCTTTGTAATCAATAAAAAAGAAAAAGAAAACAACGACAACTGTATTGAACAACTTGCGTAGTTGAGCTAGCAGAGCTTCTCATCGTCAGCATCATTCGCAGTCTGAACAAGTGGGGCCCTCTCTGTTTGACAAGCAGAAACCTTGCGAATTCTAACCTTGAAATATTATCAATTACGTTGACAACTTTTGACAATCGCTTTTTTGACGCTCTTCAAAAATGGACATAGATGTTCATTGAAAATACGGGGCATCCGTGTGAAGGCCAAAATTCGAGTTTGTAATGCGCGTCTTTCTTGCCATCACAAAGACGGCATCACGCTTCCTGCGGTCTACAAAGAGCAGAATAATATTTGTTTTGGTGGCGTCCTGCGTTGGCACACGATGACGAATCGCAATGTCGCTTCTAACGATTGGTTCGCCGATTGCTTTCCCCAGCATTTCAACCAAGCTGGGAAGTGCTTCGCACTCCTGCTTTGCAACTTCTTTGGTTTCTATGTTTGCGTTCCTTGTGTATTTCTCCGCTTCCGTAACATAATCCTGGCAGTCAGTCAACGTTTTTTTTCTCCAAGTTATTTGAAACGTAATGAATCCTGGACGTCAGTCAGACATCCTTTTCAAGTTATGCGAAACGTAATGAATGTGCGGCACTATGACTGGCCGGCTTCTCTTTCTCTTGCTTGACTCTTGTCTTCTATCAAGCAGTAACATACATTCTGCCACATCCGTCAAGATTGACACGGGGTATTCCCGAACTTTGCAGTCGCTTTTTTCGTTAATAAATCTCTCTCCGGCTGCATGGTGACACGACTTATTTAACACGGTTGTTTAAAAATTGGTTGCGATTAGAATTTTGTTGAGTTTAGAATGCAATGTTAAACTGGAGTAGTTTTTTTTTTGATCTGTGTGAAAGGAGGCTGCGCAAATGGCCGTCCTAAAAGGTCATTCCGAAGTCTAAATATTCGATGACACTGCTTGTTCGAGGTTCATGTGTGAAGTTAAGTACATGAGAATAATCCACAAAAGTGTTGCGAATGTTTGAATTTTCTTTGGTGTTGCATTTTTTCTGGGCGATCAGTAAGCTGATCATAGACGTATCTCGTTTTTAATGCTTTTTTATTTTTGTTCTTTTTCGTGTGTTGATTTTTGTCTAACCTTTTATTGTTTGATCCCGCCTTTTTCCTGTTTCTTAATTTTGTAGTCAAAATAATCTTTGCTTTCTTTCGTCTCATTTAATATTTCTTTTCTTATTTATTTTATTTCCTCGCACTTCTGCTTCATCTTCCTTTGTTTCTTCAGTTAACATTAGTTGCGAGCCGGCGCTTGCCTGTGTCTGTGTTCTACTTGTCCTCGACATTTGCGCAACCTTTATTTGTGTGGAACAGGGACTTATAAACATCCTGTTCTTATAGGAGTCATATAACTCCCAGGGTGTTAATTTTCACTTATCGGACCAGAAAACCATAAAAGTGCCTGGGAGTCGAAAAGGGCACTGTATACCGCCCTCAATATGGGAAGTCATGGAAACTCCCGTGAGTTGCATAGTGCGTTAAGCAGCGACCATTATAAGGGCACTAATGTAAACCTCTGATAGGTATGAATGGGATAGACCTTCATTCTTACTAGACCTAAAGTCACTGAACCCTGCAAAAGAAGCGCCAAGCTCCCCGTATGGTCGCCATCTCGGTCCTTGAAATTAGCATTTTTTCCTTGACCCCTCCGCTCTTGGTGAGCCGATCTAAATTCGCTGGAGACGGGTAGCTTTATGGAGACGTTCTTTGTATACCGAGATTTTGCTATTCACACACCGGCGAAACAAGCCTACATCTTCGTGCCACCACCACTTACTGTGGCGATGCTTGGAGGCCCTGAAACATAAGTTTACTGTTTTAAAATGCTCAAGAAGTAAAATATACTTCTAAGAGATTCGTGTAGCTGGGCATGATGTATAAGTTGATGGCATACACAGTGCCAAAGACGCTTATATTGGCGAGAAACGCTTCCAGTGCTATAATGCTCCATGGTGATCTTGGCGCGACTGGTTTGAAACGACCTTCTTGAAACTTTGTAGGTCAGTATGGACCGAGATCTTGGGCGGTCGTGTGACCGCCCAAGACCATGTGTCCGCGCGAGTTCCCGGGGGAAACTCGCGCGGTGCGTTATGGGACATTTCCAATAATTCACCGCGCGGTTACGCCGACGGCGACGCCGCTCAAGCCGGAAACGGGCGCCTAAGAGCTGCGCTCTAAAATCAAGAAATACTATTTTCGTTCGGCAGACACACGTCTGCAGTTAGTCTCCGGGTCAACAATATCGGCGACGGAGCCGTAAGGCTTAAAATTTCATTTAATGAGAAGAAACGGCGTCAGTGCTTTTTGTATTTCCCGGGACTCGCCGTACCCGTGATCTTGGGTCGAGATTTTATCGCAGGCGTAAGCATGACGCTCGACTTCCTTGGTGGCGGCTATCATGTGGGAAACCAGGCGGCCCTCGACTCCGTTCATCAGACGAGAGAACTGCAGCACTGGCCCAACCCTCCAAGCCCACTTCACAACGCCTGCAGCTGCCCTACCATCCGAAATCTCGGATACGCTGCAGAAGTGTCCGGGCACTGACCTTCAAAAGAGACAGCTGGAGGACGTCCTGCGGCTGTTCTCTCCGATGTTCACGGAGCGACCAGGAAAGACTGACATCCTGCTGCATCGGATTGAAACCGGTAACGCACCGCCTTTGAGGTGCAATCCACGCCCCATCAGCGTGCACAAAAGAGAACTCCTGGACGTGGCCCTTCAGGAGATGCAGGACACCGGCGCAGTACGTGAGTCATAGAGCCCTTGGGCATTTCCTGTCGTTCTCGCTCCGAAAAAAAATGGAACTACGAGACTCTGCGTAGATTACAGACGGCTTAACGAAGTGTCTGTACGGGACAGTTACACCTTTCCCAGCATTCCCTCTATAATGTACGCGCTCGGTAACGCGACGGCATTCACCACGTTGGATTGCTGCCGCGGATTCCTTCAGATCGAGGCGCATCCGTTAGACGTGCAGAAAACCGTCATTCATTTGCCACAGAGGGCTGTACGAGTTCACCCGCTTGCCCTCTTGGCTTGTCCAACTCGCCAGCGAGCTTTCAACGTTTGATGGACGTTGTGCTCGGAAACGCAAAGTACGAATTTGCGATGGCATACATTGATGACGTTGTTGTTTTCTCGCGTAACTTCGAAGAGACTGAACACTTGGCTATCGTGCTTGAGCGGATGCGGAACGGGTCTAAAGCCCGGTTCACACAGTTGCGTTTGACTGCGTTTGACTGCGTTTGACTGCGTTGCGGCAGCAGCACCAGGACATCATGCTTCTTATATCGCGTGCCAAGAAGATTCCTTGAATTGGATTGCATGCTTCATACGAAGAAGATGTGCCGGTGACTCGCTTTCGGTTCGCCGCAACGCAGTCAAACGCACTCAAACGCAAGTGTCTGAACCGGCCTTAACAATCAACTCGGGGAAAGTTCAGTTGGCCGAGCCGAAAATTAACCTGCTCGAATTTGTCGTCGATAGCGGCACGCTCCGTCCCAACGAAGAATAACTGCACGCACTAACTGAGTACCCGTGCCCCCATGACGTGAAAAGTTTACAGCGATATCTTAGAATGATTGCATTTTATAGGGATTTCATTCCTTACTGCTCCGAGATTTCTCAGCCGCTTAATCACCTTCTTCGAAAAGGCGTCAAAATGGTGTTGGAGCGAACAGCAACAAAGCGCATTTATTGCCTTATCAAAGGCAGTGACAGAAAACGCGTGTTTGCATCTTCCCGACTTAAAGGGACACTGACAGGGTATTTATGCTCGCCGAGGTTTTTAGTTGTGCGTGACATATGAGAGCCCAACTACCCAGAACAGAATTTGCGGCTCGAAATTCGGTTTCTTTCCGCCCGAAAACCGCCGATCGAGAACTGGCCGGTTTGAGTCGCGCTCACTCTCTTTTCCGTGGTCACGGGCCGTTTTCTAAGGTATCGATGCGACCACCAAATTTAATCAAAGTCGTGGGTCATTGAAGGCACACAGTCAATATTAAAAATAGAAAAAAATATGAAACCCATTTTTTGTGGCTTCCAAAAAGCTGCAAATACGTTGATTGAAAAAAAAGGTAGCACAGACAACCGGAAGCATTTTGTGCGTTCACTGCATAATTCTCAACATGGCGTCGTTTCGCGTATCGTGGGACTAGCGGATGGCAGCGGACGACGGGCGTTGGACCTCTACTTCAGAACTGTCGTTCACGGTACCGGCGAATTCTGTCTTCCTTCGAAAGAGAAATTTTGGACCGATCAAAAGAACTGATATTCGTCCCGTACGACACGCCCGACCAGCAAGCCGATTGCACGAAGACGTCGCCGAGCCGTCGTCCCTTTTCGTGGCTGAAGACATCGCTCGCTCAAACGTCAAGCACTAAGTGCGTACTTCGAGTTGAATACGCACGCGTACGGTTTCTTTACGAGGTGCGAATGTGGCCTATGCGTGGTGCTGCCCGACTTCGAGCCGGGAGTGCATGTATTGAAGGGAAATCGGCAGCAAACTTCCGACATACAGTCTACCCGCTGCATTACTACGCATGTTAGGGTTCCTTCAGTAGCGCAGTGGAAAGACGTCCGCTTCACACGCAGCGGGCACGAGTTCGATCCCTGGTGTGGGTGTACCTTTTTTTTTTTTGTCAAGCATTTTGCGATGTTTTTATTTCTTTTTTTACAATTATCACCGAAACAAAACAATTGTTGTGGACGATACGTCGCGGAACTAAATGGTATGGGATTCCCTTTTTGACACCTGCGAACTCAATGTAGTCACTTTCCACAAAATGCGAGGAGCATATGAATCGGGTAGCGTCCGCTTTCCGAGCTTCGCGTAACTGTTCTACAGGAATTGCAGCCAGCCATTGATCCCGACCCGTTGATCTTTCGGAAACTTGTGCACTCTGCCGCACAATGCCACTTTCAGATGCAGGACATGTGAGGCAACTCTTCACGCAACATCTTGGGAGTATTCTTTTCGGAGCCGATCACGGGAATTCACCACGGCACTCGGGCACTCACTACTAATTGCCAACACTTAAATGTACAAAACAACTCATCTTGAAGTACAGAACAGCGAGCGGAACAAACATAGCTGCAAAGGAATCGCGCGGCGAACAAACGCATTTCGTCTGCTACCAGCGGAGAGAAAAAAGAAAAAAATCCGCACGGTCGGGTGTAGCCACGTGACTTCCGCCACTCTCACTATCCTCTCCACTTCTGCGTGCGGTGCGGGAGTTTCGGTTTCGGTTTCGAGCAGTTGCGTTTTTTGGCTTTATTAAAAAATACGCGACTCTGTAGCAAAATATTAATTGTGTAGTATTCCAACACCATAATAAACCGCCTGACAAAAAGGAAAAAATATTTTGGGGGTGTCAGTGTCCCTTTAAACCAGCCATTCGCTTTGCGGACAGATGCGAAGCGATTGCGGCGTCGGTGCTGTTCTACTGCAGGAACATTAAATGTATACTTCGCCCGATTGCTTTCGCAAGTAAGACCCTCGATTCCGCACAGCGCAACTACAGTGTTGCAGAAAGAGAATGCTTAGCCATAGTGTATGCGTTAAAGCGATTTGACATGTTTTTGGATGGCGCAACAATACAAATGCAATGTGATCGTTTAGCGTTGTGATGGCTGAAAAGACTTCAGAACCCCGCTGGTCGACCTCGCTCGTTGTGCACTTACGCTACAACAGTACGATTACACTATTGTGTACAAGCCCTCTCGCAAACACTCTCCGTTCGACAGAGCCCAGGGCACAGGACCACAACTACACGAAGTTCGCAGACGACCTGCGAAAGCGTTTCACTATCAACCTCATGGAAGCCCGGGAGAACCTTGACGTTGCCAGACTGCAGCAATCCGACTAGTACAACCAGGGGCGCCGAGACCTGCAGTTCGAGGTGAGAGACTTAGTGCTCAGGCGCACTCACCCCTGAGTGACGCGACGAAAGGCTTCACGGCCTCACTGGCCAACAGGTGGGATGGTCCATTTCGTGTAGGCAAAGCTTTCCCGCTTACATACACACTAATTCACCATTTCAGTGGTGAGCCCACAGGACCAACTCATGTCACCGACCTTAAACAATTCCACGTCCCGGAAGATGTTTTTCGCAGGATCGGACAGATGCCGACGACGGCCCGGTCCCGGACCCCCCTCGCCGCCACACAGGTGGTACAACCTGCGACGTCGGTGACGGCTGAAAGAGAAGTTGTAGAGCGGTGGACAGGATTCCTCTTATTTTTTTTTTCCTTCTTTCAAATTTCGAGCGTTGTACCTCGTATATCATCCCACGGATCTGATCGCCTTTCCGAAGGGGGAAATATTGCACGATTGTGTGCCCACCCCAGATCCTTTATCCTTTTTATGCAATATAGAGCCAGGGGTTACACATGAGAGTAACCCATGGCAATTGTTCGTTCTGATTCACGAAGATGGATCACGGGCAACGCCACCACCAATCCCCGGCATCTGGACGCCAGGGTCCCAGGACACGTGGCGGTTCCAGTCACCGAGGGCGGCAACCGGCGAGGCCCACCCCAGGCAACCGCGGCCAGTGGGCAAGACGTTCCACAGGCACCGAAAACTGCAACTGCCGGCGATTCCGGGAACGTCCACCAAGGACGACCGCGACCCGGAGCGCGCCCCAGCGCCGATACAGCGCCGCCGTCCACACCCTCGACGACGACCCGCTCCCAATGACGACCACGACGACACTGGCATCGACATGCCAGACGCCTAAGGGGGGGGGGGGGGGCGGAGTGTGGGAGCGAGAGTCTGCCACCACGGCCAGAGGCCGCTGCCAAACGCCCAAACTGGACAACGTCCGAGGCGCGCAACAGCGCACGTAGGACAGGCGCAGAAGCCTATAAAAGAGGGCACACGCCCACAGAAAAGAAGGAGACGAACCGAGGTCACGGAGGCGTGTAGTTCGAACGCTCCGTGAATGTTTTACGTTGATACTAAC
Organism: Ixodes ricinus; assembly: GCA_037355805.1. NCBI lineage: Eukaryota > Metazoa > Arthropoda > Arachnida > Ixodida > Ixodidae > Ixodes > Ixodes ricinus. The sequence continues at coordinate 67,874 of JAZHYW010025261.1, read as the reverse complement.
AACCCATTCCCGTTACTATACTGAATGTAGTCTCTCGTTATGGAAACCCCGGCTTCGTGTTGTTCCTCCCGGATGGGCATCCAGCAAGGCACCCCTACCACATGCTTACTAGATGTACGCCTGATGACGTCATCAAAGTGTCATGATGTTGCAGGCTGCAATCCTGGTGAATCAACAACCGCGGTGGTGGACATAAAAGTCACCTGTTCTGCTGCAGCACGCTCTTTAGCCTGACAATCGACGGAAGATTCGGCATTCAGGGATTGGGGCTTCGAAACGGCTGGGACAATCACGTCGCCTATACCTTTCGCAAGGTAGTCTAGCACCAACCACCATGAAGGCCACAAACAGCAGCATAAAACCTCGGCTCCTGCGACGTCTTTTGTCGCCACTTCGAGACAACTTTCGGTGTATGGGCAGGATGGGAAGCTAAACGGGCAAGGTGCAAACGCCTTCTAGGCACAATACATCTACCGTGCCGCCGAGGTCGAAGTATACGTCGCATACCTTCAGCAGCAGTTTGTAGTTGCCGACCGTGTCGTCTGCTGGTCACCATGGCATCGTGCACTGGTAAATTAAGAAGCCCATAGTGGCGAATGTTTTTCGTCCAGATTTTCTCAAATGCGTCTATACCAGCTGTTGTCTTAAGGTGGTTGTATGCATCCAGTACTTTGCTGCGAGAAATAAGACTGGTTTGAGTTCTTCTTAGTTATTTTTATTCCAATTTCACTTCCGAACTCCGGTTCAAGCATACTCAATCCATAAGTACATCCGACAATGGCTCGCTCATTCAGTAACCCATTTTGATTAATACATCTGTCAGTCAATAAATAAATATTTCTGTTTATTTTAACAAGTTGGTATACCAGGAGAAAAACGCAGACGCGAGTGTGGCTTGTTCTTACACAAAATGCATGTTCTGAAATATTTTTGGGGAGATAACTTGGCTTCTTTTACAACTTCAACGTCCTAAAAGCAAAAATGTGTTGTTTTTTTGCTAATATATTGGTTAACAAAACAACACAGTTTTCAATCGTTAATACGAACAATTAGGACATGGGTATCTATCCGGGTTGATTGATTGCCCTTTCTGGGTATAATAGATTAAGTGTGTTACCGGATTACCTCAAAATTAGCAGAATATGTAACTTCTAATCCATCGTGACTTAATTCCTAGATGCTTGGAACAGGGCATCAATACTCGATGGCCTATGTGGGTAGAAATTGAGAAAGAATGAAAGAGAGAGAGAGATTGAGAAAAGGGGACAAGAGCGCGCGGGAATGGAAGTGAGCCGAGCTCTGACGGGAATGGTCAGTGGGTAGACGCGTTCAAACACGAACGACGAAAGCCAGAGTCCGGCGTTCGGGTTTCGAACGCGTTGAACAGAGTTAGTTGAGACAACGACAGCTAGCTTTGTCCACCTACTAATCATTCCGTTCAGAGCTCGGCTCTCTAGCGTACCCTCGCGCTCTGATATCTTCCTCAACCTCAGGTTCTACAGGTACGCGGGCCACACATTTTAAGGTGTATACAAGAGTCGTTACAATTCTAGCTTTGGTCTAATTATTAACTACGTCGGAAAATCTTCTACAGTAGATTAAACCCCCGATGACTTTGCTCTAATTAACTTCGTATAGAGGTAGCGCCTTTTAATGTAACTGAAAGCAAGGAAGCTTCTGGATACAAAGTTTGTTCATTGGTCAGTTTTCTTCTGTCTCATTTTTAATAATGACCAAGTTTCAGCCAGAAAGCATTAAGAACATAACTCTGGAAGATATAGTGAGAACGCGGTATGCAACGGCTTGTTTAGAGAGGGTTATCCACCGTCTAAACGTTTGAATTACACATTTCTGAAATGGTGACCAAAAGCTATTCGGACTGACGAGATGGGAGACGACGCATCCGGTCCGCCTGCCCGGATCGCCGGCCGAGTACACATGTGCGTGGCACATGATAGCAAGAGACAGCTAATCAGAGCTACTCAATTCCAATCAAATGCGCTGCTTTTTTGTTATTGTTGTTTTTGACATTTTCTTTTTAAACGTTTCGCGTATTCTCGTGCGTTTTTTTTTAAGTTTACATTTGTTTTTTTTCACGGCCATGGGCAGGGTGTTGCATTGACTGACTTTGTGGGCGCGTCGAGTTGGTTGTTTGTTGTTGATCGGGAACATTATGTGTAATAGGGACGACGACATGAAGGCCTCTGTTTGCTTTCTGAGTGGAAGGTGCTCTGCATCAAGTGTGTCGTAGCAGATTATTAGTTCGGCATAGGACTACCCAAAGAGGTTGGTCACGGAGAGATGCAGTAACGAATCTCGAGTTGTTCTCGGTGAGTCAGTCTTAGCGATCGAGGTGGCCATTTACTGGTACTGCGAGACTACCGTGCTGAAAACACGACCTCTGAATCTCTTTAAGTTGTTTAATTTGAAACAAAATTGTTAGTTTTTGGATATACTAAGTTTCGATAAATACGTATGTTTATGCGAGGAAAGATTACGTCAGGAGACTTCTCAAATGTCAAAAGATTATTGCTGACGAAATATTTGGGTGAATGCCAATTAACACAATCGTTAACTTTCATCGACTCACCACGCGTAGGTCAGTCTATGTTCGAACTATGCGTGCACACTATATAAATTCGCCAGTTTCGTCCGAATTCGGTCAACGTTTTCAGCCATGCTGGCTGCGAAGTCGCGCCGAGCCCCAATATGAGCGAAATATTATCTGTCTTTCTGGGAAGCATTCCGTCTGTCTTCGGAAACTAAAACATACAGATGGACTCTCATAGGATGATCGATAGTTGCTTTTGCTCCTGCAAGCCTCTCGGCTTGTCCAGGTCGAGTACATTAGTCTTCAACTTTTGCAAACTGTACCTAGCTCCAGACAGATGGTCTCTTCGGAGAAAAAATGGGAGTTCAGAGACGAAATGCTGCCATTGTAGTCCTTTGAGACCATCTTTCTTCTTAGAGTGTAGAGTGGCCGGAAGGAATACGGAGGATCAAAAATAATAGAAAAAATCGTCAACGGCACATCGAATGTTGATACTTGCACCGAAGCTGCATTTAGGTAACATCTTTTACCTGGTGGATTTTCAGCGCACCGATTACTTTTTTTTCCAAAAACAAGAATAACAAACCTTCTCAGGGTTAACGGCGGACGTGTACAAACACGGCCGAGTCAGAGGTTTTTATTCCACTTGAATGCACATTTGGTAAGAATTGATACTTTCTATGCGCAGGTGACGATTTTTCTCGCCCGTTTTGAAGAGCTAAAATTAATTGTAACAATCGCATTCATCTAGAAATATTCCGGGAAGCCAAAAAAACGCTTCTTAAGCCTACCTGTGTTCTATCGCTAGTCCGTATTGCGTTGAACCGTAGTTGTTCCCAGAGTAGTTCATAAAAGATATGATTTTTTGGGGGCTGGTGTCAAGGAAAGAGCCCCCTTTGTTCGCGTAGAAGGTTTCGTAAAAAATGATGTCGCAGACGCCATCACGGGGACCTGTGATGTTTCGTGCGCTGATTGTGCAAAAGATTGGCTTCTCTGCAATTGGAATCCCTGCAAAACAAAGTACAGTAATAAGGACAGCAGTGTACTGGGACCGCACGACGCCTAAAGAGGGAGCGCCGCTCCGCTTAGGCAGGTAGCGTGCGCTCTATCTCGCGAAGGAAATTGCTGCCCGCTCTGACCACGCCTAATTCGACCGCACCGTCATGCATCTTTTTATAACTTTTGTTTTTCTATTTCGCTCAGGACACAGGAGTAAAGGTTTGATATCTTGGTATTCCAAAATCGTCCGTATACGGCGTTGCTCTACATGTCTTCTTACGTCATTCGACTCACAGGATTTGCTCGGGGCTGGGGTTCTATCGTGTCCTTCGCAATTGTAAGCATTAATGACTTAAAGATACCGCAGTATTTCTCGTTCTTATGCAATGGAATAAGCTTTTACGAAGCGCATGTTTGTTTATGGGTCCGCAAATCGCTACGGGACAAAGTTCACCAGTGCCAGTGATTGATAAAATCTGCACGAGAAATATTTTTGAACTTCTTATTGTCATCTTGCTTACGCTCGCCGGCGGATCGAGTAAACGTATCGGGACTGAGATGATCGCGTCTATTTTTGCTTGCGCACGAAGGGCATCTCTGTCCTTAATTTACAGGTCTCATGTTAAAAAAATGCAGTAACAGTGACTAAAGCGTTTTGTATAATGCTATGCTCAGGTAAGTTTTCATTGGCTAGGAAATAAGGTCAGGTGCCACACACGATGTCTATAAGAAATGTTTCTGCTAGGAGTCACACAGTGGCGCAACCGTCTTGTCGCACACTTCCAATATTGTGAGCTTTCTTAAGCTTTTTGCTCGCAACAAACAAAGGAGGCAGCGGCCCTGCAAAGTGCTATCGTGAATAAAAAGGAGTGATTAGGAGCTATTGGTTATTTTCAATATTTATTCAAAGATTATTTCGCATTGCCTGAAAACGTTACAGCAGAGTGTTTCCGGTTTGCAAAAGGAAATTCTTCATGGACTGAGCAGATTTGCTATCCATTCAGCCGGTTCCAATGTACAATGGTTTGGAAGAGAAACCTGCAGCGGCATCGTACTTGAGGAAAAACAGTTAAATCTTCTTAATTTAGCCTCCAGGATTACAAATAACAAAATTATTTTTCAATATTTGACACAGAGTTTGCATAAACTATTTTTCAAAGTACCGCTGAAGCCCCTCCTCCCGGGGCGTGACATCATCTTGTCACGAAGGAAGGCGAAGCGAGGATGAACAGTGATATAAAAATAAAGCTTTAATCGGCGAATTTGTGCGAAGCAAAAAAAAAAAGCATGGCGTCAAGACCGCAGAAAAGCCTGTGGCGATTTGGCGGCGTAACACCAAGCGAGAGCGAGACTGACTCGACGAGGTTACTGGCAGCTCTTTACTTTTTATCAAGGCCTCTAAACTCGTCAAACACAAAGTTGGGGATGAAGTCGACAGAGCGCACCGATTGGCTTATTACGACGCTGACTTCGCACTTTTTTCGCCGACGTCCAATGAGCGCGCTTTGCTAACTTTCGGCTGCAACTTTGTGTTTGACGGGTTTAGGGCCCCTGGTCTTCTTCGGCATCGTGAAAAATTTGCCCAGAGCGTTCGAGCATTCAGTGTTTGAGGTGATAATGAACAGGCACTTTGCAGAACAAGAAAATAAGACGAAATGATGAACGTTACGCCCTGAGTGAAAAAAAGTCACGAGGTCTCTTATGTTATTCCAAAGCGACTTGCAGGCGAAAAGCGACTTGAAGGCAAAAGCCCAACCGCCGATGTAAACGTGATAGCAAACCTCCGAAGACAGCGCGCTCTCTGACGACGCACTTTTGACGCACGTATGGCGTGCTTTCGTCGTGTTCGTGTCGTCGACGTGTTTTCGCTCAAGGACTTTAAAGGTTGACTGAACGATGAGACAGATAAGGCTTTCGCCTTAGTAAACACGAATCTAGAATTTTGTGACAGGGCGCTGCTTGCTCGGCCCTGGTGGGCATTATCCCCCCTCCCTCCTCTTTTAAAAGTGTATCGTCCCGATGTAATGTGATAACTAAACAAAAATGACAAAACAAATACGGTGAGACGAAATAAAAATGCTTCGTCACAATCCTAACGCGCGTAAAGCTTGAGTCGAATTACGCTAACCACTTCGGGCCGCGGCTGGCGGCGTCCTGATGGTCGGGTTCCGTTGGGGAGCACCTCTTAGCTCAAGTCTCCAAGGCAGCGAATGACCTTGTAAGGTCCAAATTAGCGTCTTAACAGTTTCTCACTGAGGTCGCGGCGGCGAATGGGCGCCCAACCCACAGCCTGTCTCCGGACTGAAACTCCACGTCGCGGCGACGAAGGTTGTACTGGACAGCGTCGACATGCTGTTGGTCTTTTACCCGAAGACGGGCTAGCTGGCGTCATTCTACTGCCCGTTGGGTGCCGTCGTCCATAGGGTCGTGGGGCAGCATGACGTCGAGCATCGTCGTCACCTCTCTGCCGTGCACCAGCTGAGGTGTAATTCCAGAGGTTTCTTGAACCGTCGTGTTATACGCAAATGTGACGTAGGGCAGCACCTCATCCCAAGTCTTGTGTTCCGCGTCCACGTACATTGAGATGATTTCGGCGATTGTCTTGTTTAATTGCTCCGTCAGCCCGGTGGCCTGCGGGCGATCTGCCGTTGTCCGATGGTGGTAGGTGTGGCTCAGGCGGAGTATCTCTTCTGTCAGTTGCGCCATCAATGATGATCCTCGATCCGTAATCAGGACTTGGGTTGTGCCGTGTCGAAGCACGATAGGCTCAACGAAGAACTTGGCTTTGTGTCACAGTAGGTCCCGACGGCAGTGATTTTTTCTTGACGTACTGGGTGAGATGTCATTTGTCACGATTTTCCAGCGGTTTTCTTTCGTGCACGGCGTGAAAGTTCGAAGTAGATCCATTCCTACCTGGAGGAACGGTGCAGTCAGAGGCGCGATCCGCTGCAGGAGACCTGCCGGCTACGTCGGTGGTTTCTTGCGTCGTTGTCATTCGCAGCACGAAAGGACGTAGAGGTGGACAGACTTCGGGAGCTTGGGCCAAAAGTATTTTCCTAGGATCAGTTGAAGAGTCCTGCTGTATCCAAGGTGACCAGATGTCGGATCGTCGTGGCAGGCTTAGAAGGTCTCTTCTCGGAAACTTGTAGGTATTACCAGGGGCCACTCCGAGTTGCTGTTAACGAAGTTCTCTTTGCAGGGAATACCTTTCGGAAAACGAATCTTGGCAGGGCACGTGAGAAGGCTCGCGGAATCGTACTCCCTCGTCCCTCCAATAGACCTGCTGCTAAATTACCCAGGCATCAAGGATAATGCAGGTATTGGTGTTCCACGCGCCACACGCGCAAGTCTTTCACGTATAAAAAAGTTCGAAATAAATAACCAAAGTAACAAACGCTGACGAACGCGCTTGCAAGATGCAATTTATTTCAAGCATTTGCTATATAAAAGTGACTACTGCTGAGGCCAGCACGTGCGGCGCATGGAACACCAATGCGTGCATAATCCTTGATGCTTGGGTAATTTAGCAATATGTCTATTCGTCGATTAGTGCGCGCAGCTCAGGATCGTCCCTCTGGAGTGCTGCCATACCATTAGTGCTCACTGCTCCAAGAAGGCCATTTTCGTCGTCGATGTTGTCTTTGGCGCAGCCGGTAGCTAACTCAACGAGGGCTCTGAACAGGCAGTCCGCGTCGCTGTGTTTTTGGCCTGTCCCGTGGACCACGGTCACGTCGTACTTTTGCAGTCCTACGCTACAATCAGCGAGGCGTCCCGAAGGGTTCTTCAGGCTCCCTAACCAGCACGGCTAGTGGTGTTTGGTAACCACTCGAAAAGGGCTCCCGTAAAGGTACGGGCGGAATTTTACGATGGCCCAGACGACGGCCAGACATTCCTTCTCGGTCGTCGCTTAATTGCGTTCTGCGTTCAACAACGTCTGACTACTGTAGGCGATCACACTCGCTGCATCAACTTGTCTTTGGACGAGTACCGCTCCGAGTCCTGTATTGTTGGCGTCCCTGTGTACTTTCGTTTCGGCTAATTGGTTAATTGGCCAAGAATCGGTGGCGACTGGAGCCGACGGTTCAGCTTGTCGAATGCATGTTGTTGTTCTCCACCCCAGTCGAAGTTCAGGGCGTCTTTCGTGTAGGTGTGTGAGTGACGCAGAAAACTTGGCGAAATCCCGAACGAATCGCCGGTAGTACGCGCAAAGTCCCGTTGCTCACAATGTGGCCTAGAAACTTCAGTTCGCCGTAGAAGCAACGGCACTTCGTCCGCTTGAAGGGGAGTCCGGCGGTCCTGGTTGCTTGAAGAACGGACCGAAGGCTTTGCAAGTGCTAATCGAAATCGCCGGAAGGCACTACGACGACGTCGAGGTAGACGAGACAGCTCTGCCACTTCAGTCCTGCCAGTGCGGTATCCATGATGGGCTGGAAAGTTGCCGGCGCCGTGCACTGCCTGAAGGGCCTCACCTTGAACTCGTACAGTCCATTGGGCGTGAGGAAGGCAGTCTACTCTTGGTCCCGTTCGTCGACATCGATCTGCCAGTAGCCACTCTTCAGGTTCATCGACGGAAAGTATCGGGAGTGCCGCAGCCGGTCCAGTGTGTCGTCGATGCGGGGGACCGGATGCACGTCTTTTTTCGTCACCGCGTTAAGCCGCCGGTAATCTAGGCTGAATCGAAGCCTTCCATCCTCATTTTTTAACAGTACAACTGGAGAGGCCCACGGGCTGCTTGACGGCTGGAAGATGTCGTCGTTGAGCATTTCTTGGACTTGCTCATGAATGGCCTCTCTTTCCTTTAGGGAGACCCGGTGCGGCGGCCGATGCACAGGAAGCGCATCCTTGTTGTTAACGACGCGATGTTTTGCAACTGTCGTCTGGCGCACTTTCGAAGTCGTCGTAAAGAAGTAGCTGAATTCGGTGAGGAGGTCTTTGAGCTTTCGTCGTTCCGAGGCACTTAGCTTGGGGTTAACATCGAGTTGCGGCGGCGGCGTACTGTGCGGCTGAAATGGCGAAGGCTCAACGGTGATCTCGGCGATTTCGGAGGCGTTCCGGAGTTTCTCGACTTGTCCTACAGCGGCACCTTTCGTGAGGTGCTGCGCCTCCTGACGGACGTTTATCACTATGACTACAGTGCGTCCACCTTGCAGCTATGCTACGCCCCTTGCGACGCCTTTTCCTTTTCCGAGAAGCAGTTGGACGTCGCCTTCCAGAAGCCCTTACCCGCAAGCGACCGCATCGCTCACAACGGACACAAGACAACTCGACCGCGGCTGCAGGTTCATGTGGTCGGCAATGAATGTGACGGCGGCCGGCGTCGTTTTGGATCCCTTCGGAGTTAGGAAGAGTTTTCGCCGCGTCAACCTGTTTGCTTTAAGGTCAATCACGGCACCGTAATCTCACACGGTAAGTCCATGCCAAGGATGACGTCTCTCCAACAGTCCTTGATAACGAAGAATTTGACTGGAAAGGTCTCCCCGGGGATGTCTGGTTTGATGAAATGGCCGCCGGCGGTTTGTATTTTCAGGACATCCCACGGCGTCATCACTTTTAGAAGGCGGCGAGAGAGCTTTCCACTCAAAACCGAATAGTCTGCTCCGGTGTCGATGAGTTCATTCGCGTCGTAACCGTTGATGGTAACGTCGAGGTTATTCGACACCGTCGCAGAAACGTCGTTTCGAAGCGTCTCTTCGCTAGTGTGAGAGCCCTCTGGCGTTTGTGGAGAATATTGACGTCGTTCGCTTTCGGCAATACCACCTCCCGGCATTGCCGCACTTAGTTTTCACGGCGATATAGGGGAGACAGGTCTCTTTGGGATCTGCGTAGAGGCGATGCATTGTGAAGGGGTGACGGCGAACGGAAACCGCTGCAGGAAGACGGTCCCGGGGATGGCGATTGGCGGAGGTATTCGTCGATGTCCCGCGGTCGTTTACCGCTTTTCGGTGAGGGGCGTTTAGATCGAAACTACGAAACCCAAGCTGCCGGTAGGGGCATCACGGGTACACGTGGCCAGCTTCCCCGCAGTGGTAACACAGCGGGAGTCTGTCAGCCGTGCGCCACACGTCCGTCTTCCTTGGCACTGGGGGTTCGTCTTGGCTGTACGGTGCTTGTTTCTCAGTGCGCCGAGCGTAACGCGGCGTAGGGACTTCCCGCCGAGGGGCCGCCGGTAGCTGGTACTGTCGGGTTGCTGGCGGCGGTTGTCGGGACATAGCGCCGTAGGACAGCGTCGGTTCCTCGGGGGCTGGCAAGTCGGCGTGAGTTTCAGAATGCTAGGCCCGCTGTACCCCGTCGCGTACAATCTCGGCGACTGACAGCGATGCCGGGTGCTCAGCAGCGGGGAGCAGCTTTCGGAGCTCCTCTCGGACGACGTCCCAGATGATCTCGCGAAGGTTATCGCCTCCAGCTCTGAGCTCGGCGTGCGATGGCAGTGCGAAAGTTGAGGCGTCGCCGTGTCGGTATGTAGTGGCGCGCTCGGGCCGCCAGTGCTCGCTCTATGTTGCTTGCCTCGGTGACAAATTCGTCAACCGTCGTCGGAAATTACGGATGAGGCCACCGAAGATGTCGACCCTTTCGCCGAGCATGAGGACTTGCAACTTCTTTCCTTCCGTGTCCTGAGTGTCGGCGCTTGAACTCAGGCGCAGCATATCCTCCACGAAGCAAGAGACGGTCTCGTTTGGGCCTTGGGCTCTCGACCGAAGCATGTCTTCGGCTCTATCTCGTGAATGTTGACTTTAAAAAATCCATCGGAGACCGTCTTTGAGCAGTCACCAAGAGGTGATCGTCGCGCCGCGCGACGATCACCACGCCGTTCCCCCAATGTCGCGCCGTTCCCTCAAGTGGAAAAGAAACGTTCTTCAGGCACTGGTCCGGCATTCATCCGTTGTGGCATGGAACACTATCGTAGCGATGGATCGGTCCTGGACGTCGTCGTGGATGTCTCTGTGGAAGGGCGCCGGCGTACGAGGGGCGACGGGCAGGTAAAACAACGGGGGAGGCAGCGGCGGGAGTCTCCGTTTGCAGGACCCGGGAGGTCATAGTTGGCTTCGTAGACGTTTTCCTCCGGGGTTAGTTAGAAGTACGAATTCCAGGGGTTGATTTTTTAGGGCGTCGGTTTCCTGGGGTCTCTGTCATCTCCACGGACTGTCTTCATGAGCCGAGGGCTGGGCTTGCACTGCGAGGCCTCATAGAGTACGCTCTATGGGCTGCGGTACCTCGCACCTCCACCAGAAACGTCACGAAGGAAGGCGAAGAGAGGATGAACAGTGAACTAAAAATAAAGGTTTAATCGACGAATTTGTGCCAGACAAAATAAAAGACGAGCGTCGAGACAGCAAAAAAGCTTGCGGTGATTTGGCGGCGTAACAGCAAGCCAGAGCAAGACTGACTCTACAAGGTCATGGGCTGCACTTTATCTATCGGGTGTCTCAAATAGCGGCCAGGCTCTTTAAATTGACCATAAAATTAAGCTTCTTAACCTATCGCGCTACGATTTCGTGCAGGGTTACCCAGAACTGGTTCATGTTTTTCTATAAAATTTGCAAAGAGCGAAATTACCTGAGGGAACAATAAACAAAAAAGCTTAACTCCTATGGAAAGCCACCGAAGCCACCGGTCTTCATTCCAGAAGGTTCGAGCATCGAGCGTTCGGGGTAACAATGAACAGAAACTTTCGAGAACAAGAAACAAAGACGAAACGATGTACGTAACGTACATTGTTTCGTCTTTGATACAATCCTTGAGTAAGAATCCTTCAGTATTCCTTGAGCAAGATCAACACGCATCTTCTAGAATTTCGTGACCGGGCGCGGCTTGCTCGGCCCTGTGCGCGGTAACATTAGGACTTTTCGGAATCTCCGCTCTCACGTATTTTCAGCGCCTATCAAAGCTATGCACGCGCACTCTTGCTGTTTGCAAAAAGGTAAAAAGGAAAAAGAGACGTCACGACTGGTGTCAGTGCAGGGGAATATACCCGGTAAGCTGCAACTGCCCTCGCTGCCCATGCGAGTGACACACGCTTGGCCACCCGAAGATCCTAGTGTGACGTTAATTGTGGTTGGAGGATTTTTGTGTTTTCTCGCGTTTATTTACATCTTCGGAGAAAAGGAACATGATATTTAGATTCATAATAAAAAACGCCAGATTTCACCTCTAACTCATTGTTTTTTTTCAATAAGTGTTTCAGTCTTCATTTAGGTAAAACCTGCCTCCACATTTAGGTACAAACCTGCATTTTAACTAAAAGCCTACATTTAGGTAAAACCCTGTTCCACGAGCATTTCAAAGGCCTTCGGATCCAGAGCTTTTAAAACTACTGCGAACCAGCGCATGCAGAGTGTCACGCGCAGAGTCGGGGTCGCGATCTGATTTGTCGACCGCCCAAAGGCCTTTGATATAAATGTCATTTCAAATGCCTGCAAAGCGGTATGTTATATTCTCCTAAATCATGAACATGCAAGGAACAAATTTCCAGCGTCTGAAACACTTACGCCGCCGCTTCACCGACCCCTCGCACGATCGACTTGTGTCGTGTGGACCAACAGGGAGGTTCATCGGCGGAATTGCTTCCGCCGATAGCTTTGGGGATTTGTAACCCAATTATAAAGGTAAATGTGACAAGCACGCTTATGAAAGGTACGGAAGAACGTCGGTATCGGCTTAACCCAGTGTTTTGTACACCGGGTAAACGAGGTCCTGCTCCTGAAAGTGCTTGCGGCACACAACGCGCCAAACTAGGAACCCGGGGCACGGAAATGACCCGGATACGAGATTGCGAAGCGGCATCCTTCCTCTGACGCCGCGGTACACCTCACCCAATCAGGGTGCGGCGACCGCAGTGACGCTTGTGTTCACTCTCGGGGCTAAAACCTGGCGTGAGCCTAGCCAACAGTGCATCAAGCTGCGTCTCACAGGGAGCGCCACGCTATACGTGGCGTCTGAAGACGGACGCTGTGCCGCTTTGCAGTGAATCGTCCAGTTTCAGCGTGTTTTCCGCTTGGGGCGGGTCGGGCATTCGCTAACGACGACGTAATTCGCAGACGTTTTCCTCTACGTGGTACTTCTCAAGAACGCGCTCTTTGTGATATGCCGGCCATTGGCGGTGCGTCCAAACAAGTATTTTCAACTGCAGAAACCTTACGCTGTAGTAAAATCATTTACTGTATTCTGAACCTGTTACCTACAGCAGTCGTTTTATGCTCTTACTGAGAAAAATAAAGTGACCTTTTTCTAACATCGAGATGTGGAGACAGCATGAAGACAGAGCAAGCTTTGTGACTTGCGAGAGGTCTCAAAACTACTCGTGTTTATTGACTGCGCTGTCGTCTGTATATGGTTCATTTGTAATTAGAGGGGCCGTGCAATGGTACAGGGTAGAAATGCAATTATCTCTTCATACCAGTCTACTTGAACTGCTGAGACCCAAGATTACTCGAAGAAGCGTCTTGGTCGTGGTGGAATTCCAACGATAAAATAGGACATTTTCTTTCAGTCTCTCCTTCACCTAACTTGATGACGGAGCTGTTGTGACAATGCCAACCATGCGATCCCCATGAATGCATCATCAAGTTTTGCGATCCCCTCTGTGAAGTTATTTAAATGCTGCTCATACGGCCGACACAAAACTGCGTAGGCATTCAATTTCGGCTCGTGACAATCAAAGCCATGACATGCATTCGTGTAGCTTATCGTACCCAATCGCTCGGATGGCGGAAATAGAAGGGCCTTAACAACGCTTGGCTTTGTTAAAAACGTTGATGGCACATAATCCTCTCGAAGTCATGTGGCCTCTCGTGCTGGTCGCTAGTTGTGGGGATAAACCTGTACTGGTTTTGCGGAGACATTTTCGGGGCAACTGCCCTTGAGTAGAGTAAAAACAAAACAAAACAAAAACATGCGTCTCATAGGATATAAATGTCACGCAATAATTCTAAGCTGTATATATTGAAAGTAGAGAAAATGATTGCATCGCAATTTTAAGGCAAGAACACAAGTGCTATAAAATTGGGAGACATGATGAACTCCAAATAAAATAAATTTACAAGCTATGCTTATACCGACAAAGTTCCGGGAGCACAAATTTGTTGAGCGGCATAGTGTGAAATTTTCGGTGTGTTTGCATCGCCATGGCCTCCAAGATTCTCTACACGCCAGTTTATCCTCCGACCATTTCTAGTTATGAGGAGAGCTCGCGGTTGTCTCTGCGGCGTGGTGGCGCAGGTATAGTGCAAAAAATCACCATAATCAAGTTTGCTCTGCTTGGAGCCCGGATAAAAAGGCGCCGGTTTGACTGAAGTAGACTTTTCAGTTGGTAAAGTTCTGGAGTCCGGTCGGTCTAGGGGTATGGTTGTGCACTTCGGTGAAGGAAGGTGGTTGTACAATGTGCCCCACTCAAAATAGATGGCCACTCCCAAGGCATTCATCTCCGAGGTTTAAAACGTAGCGCCGCGGTAACCTGGTAAATCTTCCTTTCATCGTCGTCATCAACGTTCATGGCGATGATATCACCATCATAAACGGCTCTTTATCATTACCTTCTTGCGGTGCTCTGGAGATGATCTGCAATACGCTCCTTCTGCTGGTCAAACCAGCGTTGAACAAGAGCAAAGGAGTGCCTTGTACGCAAAGAACCTCCAAGGCCATGGCCCCGCTCACATCAGTCTTACTCGTTAACCACACGGGTTCGATCTCCACACCTGCCCTTTTCAATCTGGATGAGCATCGTAACGGCATACAGTCGTGTATCACTGCTGCGTGACGAACTTTTAAGACACCAGGCCAGTGGTTGCACTGCACTGGCTTCATTGCTCACCAGCAACCGAGAGACAAGTTGCCCGTTGAGTCAGACTAACCTCAGGTTGTAAAAACATACATACAGAAGAATTTTCGTTAACCACATAAAAGGGGTGTGGAGTGCGCTCATCAGATTGTATATTCCCCGGTGTTTGACAGCATGGTGAAGCTTGTGTAAATGTTACATGAAATTTCGCTGAGCGGTGCTGCTTGTCACAGATCTGCACTCTCGCCAGTTGCTTTTAAAACACCTTCGCCACTTAGCTCGGCTAATAAGCACTTGGTCGGGGGCTCAATTCCTGTGGGGTGTGTCCTTATGTTTTTTTATATGGCCATTATTGGCTTAAACACTTTATCACCCTAAACTATTTACCGTTCGAACTGATCGTGGAGTTGGACGCCGGAAACAACGATGGAACATGACCGGTTTTTCATAGAATATACCCTTTTCGAAGTTCAGTCTACACTCTTTGATCACTATCATCATCTGAGGAATGGCATATGTGTGGTACTAATGGCGGCCTTCTGGTTACTGATGATGGAAGAAGTTGAAGGTGCTCCAAAGGGGATATCGCGAGGCCTTTACATTCGAGATGTTAGTACGATGTGACGCAGGATTTGAACACAAGAGCTGCGTACGCTTAAATTACTAACTCGGGTTCATTTATTGTTTTGGCGGTACATAATCGACTCTAAAGCCCCTTGATGTATAATATTTATCACGGCGTCAATGTTGGTCAGTGCTTGGTCCTTACTGGTTGTATATTTGTCACTGTCGAAACTAAAAGATCCAGAAGGAATTGTATAAAAAAACACGCATTCTTGACTGCCTTTGTCTTGTGGAAGTGCTGGTGCCTGGTAGAATACTGCACACAGCAGGTCGATTATTGTCATTAGTACAGTTAAAAACCAAATAGAATTTGAGCCACCATATGGCACTGAATCTTGAAAAGGCTCTATTTGCCTCTCCAAACACATTCTGTGTTAAAAGTTACACGCCGTCTATTGAATAACCAACATAATCGGGTTGTTTGTCGCAAAGACGTTGCAAGTAGATGGTTAGGTACTGGTTCACGCAATTCTGCTGAAGAGCGACTTCATTGATCTCTTGCGACAAGATAACACTGGCACACTATCGATATTTATAAAAAAAAGTTGCCATGGAATTACATTTCCTCAGACCGAGTGTTTTCCAGCGTTGGCGAGATCGAATATATGTGCTATTTGTGAGAGTTGTTCATTTCAAACATTGTAAAATCATTCTCAAGCCTATAAAACAAAATGATGAGCAAACTATATGATATATACGGGAATCCGAAGGGTTAAACACCTACCCGATAGGTGGTGTCTTGTTCTAAGGGATCAGAATATTATCTAAGGAACTCTATCGGAAGCGGTTGCATGTCTATGAACTAGCCTCAACGAAACTATGTTTATGATTTACTTTCCGTAAATACACTCGTTTGTCCACAGCTAGGAACAACTCTTACTTTTTCTAAACGTTGTGCTATTTTTCGTTGGTTATTCGCATATCGATTACAGCCTCTAATAAACTGAGCTAAGGACACCGATGTCGCTCTAAGCTAAGAGGAACCTTTGGAGAGAGGCGGGCTTCGCTGTAACTTACTAGGTGCCGTAGTCCTTGTTGTTGTTGGAGTTGTTGCTGCTTTTGTAGTTGGCATTGAACTCGGCTTTGTAGGCGGCTTTGTAATCGTTGTGTTAGTTGTTGCTCTCACCGTAGTATTTATCGATTTCGCTGTTGTTGTCGTGGGTCTGGGTCGTTGTGGCGGCGACGTGGAGGAACCCTTGGAGTCACCGTCAGATTGAGTAATGTCCAATACCGGCTCAGATGTGGAGTCGACGCCCTCTGTGCATATCATGCAAGAAGCGGAAGAAAATCGCTAGGAGCAGTTTATGCCACCTCTATCAAACGGAACCGGAGGCCAAGTGCGTTCAAACACCGTAGCTCAAAGCACTTGGTGCAAAAGCTTGCGTTGTAGAACCCGGGAATCTTAAGTGCAATTCATACCACTTAGACGACATGGTGAGCGCCTTTCCTCCAAAGTCGTCACTAGTGAATCCATGCCGCGCCGCCGATCTTAGGTCAGCATCACCACCAGCGCCTCTGGCAGCGTCTTACCATAGAGTTATTATACTGTACGCTAGAGGTTCAACTGGTGCTAGTGTTTTGTTGCAAACTGAAGCAGACAGCAATCCACTAAAGATGACGTCATGTTCATTCCTTGTCTTTTATACTCGTTTTCATTTTGAGTACCGTATTAAAAAAAGTCCGGTTTCTCGCGATGTTTTACTATTTTTGCCTTTATGAGGATAATTAAGGCATTTCTTGGTGCATTTTATAGTATATATGTGTTATCTTATAAAAACACACGTTTCAAACGCTAAATCAATGCTTTTTTATCCGACAAGCAACGTTTGTAAAATTTATTTGGCGCTGCGTATGAAAAATGTGCAAAACTTGCTTTTTGCTTGAGTTGACAACACATTTATTGGTATTACCTAATCGCCATCCCTGCTCATCTCCATCTGAATGAGCGCCGTACCTTTGAGTGGTCGGGCATCTCTACGATGTGGTGCACGACAAGGATGCAAGGCTAGCGGTCGTATTGAAGAGTCTAAATTTATCTTCTAGGGCGGACACACAAGACGTCTTCGGCTGACTACTGCCACTGTTTAAACATACCCAGGAGTGAATAAAACCCAGGTACAAATATAGTAATCCTAGGCTCTATATATAAATCAAAACAACCTTCGACGTATTTCCCATAGGACCATAAACGAAATCACACACACAATCACGCAATTTATAAACAAGCCTGCGCATCAGCTTATGCCAGATTCGCGTGAGGCGACGCGTCTACGCATGCGCAGTGCCGACAACAGCGCCACGGCTGTGTCGTGACTTTAAAAAGTTGAGTTGGCGTACACTGCAGGAAAGCCTAAAGAAGTGGTTCAAAAATTAAAAAAATTACAGGAGGCCCATAAAGCTTATCCTTTAAGAGTGGAACGCGATAGCTGAACGTATAAACCCCCGTTCGTCTCCAAGCCATATAAGCGTGTCTGTTTGGCCCAGCACGGAGCTCTGTGCCAGAGTGAATTCAACGTGCAGAAACATGTTATGAATTTGAAACGATCTTAACTTATACTGCTAGCCCAAAGGGCGGCCGGTAGCTTTTAGCACTGTCATTTCTGCTGTTTTTGACCTCAGACTTGTATTTAATGGCTTGTACAAAACGGCAATAATAAAGAAAATTGTCTGCGTGGTTTAGTCGGTAACGTGTCTGGCTCGCAAGCGAAGAGACGAGGGTTCGAATCCCGCCTCCACCTAAACTTACTGCAAAAGTGAAATCTTTTGTGACATGCGGCGACCTTTAATTCGCATTATATGTCATGTTTTGATAACTTTAATTCTACGCGTGATATCACGTTTCACTTGAGCGTCGTGGGTGGTTCGAAAGTCCCGCCCAAGTACGTGTGGCTTTGACGGCGCGACCCTAGCAACTAATCAGGATGTTCAGGTTCCACGCCACCAATGCTGACGTTTTCTGTCGAAACGAGCTGCTTAAAAATATCGCTTTAAAAAGAGCAAAAACATTCACTCTTTCTGAGGATGCTAACATAGACAGCGTTCATTTAAGTGTGACACTAAACATACATTCCATGAATTCTTCGAGTAAACATTTAACATTAATCTTGATCTTTTTTTCTTTTTTTTACATTAGGCGATTGCGGAAGGACGTGTACGTTTCGAAACAAATGTACTCCAAAAATAAGTATGTCGCCAAAAGTGTATTGCCATAGCATTTTCTTGAACGTTTGCAATCACTGGCTATTCGCCCTTTTTTGTCTGGCAACAAACTCAGTGGCGCCATTTAATGGATAGCCCCGGCACGCTTCCGGTTCTAGTACATTTTTTTAATATTTCACTCATCATCCTTTTAAGAGAATAATGAATTATGTCTGACAGTGCTATGAGAGGCCATTCCCAAGATATAGCGTGCATATTGTGTTGTATTGTCACTAGCTTTTATTTCTGCATTGTCATTCCCGCGCATGCTGACTTCTTTTATTCCGTTCGCCGACACAAGAGATAGTCGGTACCCCGTCGTTCCTCTTCCCCCTTTGCCTCACCCTTTCCGTATCCTCCTTCCGCTCAGAAAACTATATATTGCAGACGCAACCGAATAAAGACGTTGATACGCTGCCACCGGCTGTTCGTCTGGTTTGCTCACGCCGCACGCGGTGGCTTATGCGACGCAGCAGTGGCGACGAGTCCGGACCTCGCACAAGCGGACAAGAAAGCCCCGAAGGCAGCCATACCCATACAAAATGTCCTATGATCGGCTATAGAAAATTCTTTGTATGGTCGGCTTTAGCTATTTGGCCCAATTAGCTAAAGAATTTTCTATGGCTGTCTTTAGCATTTTTTATGGTCGCCTTTATGGGCCTCTTTAGCTTTGTCTATTGCCCTATCGCTGTCCA
Source organism: Ixodes ricinus (assembly GCA_037355805.1). NCBI lineage: Eukaryota > Metazoa > Arthropoda > Arachnida > Ixodida > Ixodidae > Ixodes > Ixodes ricinus. The sequence continues at coordinate 49,033 of JAZHYW010025261.1, read as the reverse complement.
ACCATAGCGCTATTTAGCTTGTCTAGTGGTTGGCTAAAGACTTCTTTATGGCTTACCCTATGGCTCTCTTTAGCCAGCAAACACAAAAAAATTACTTCAAGTGTGAACGTTACATGGTAGATAATACGTAGATGTTTGAACACACAGAATACACAGAACACAAGCAGAACAAAACCTCACAAAACACCGCCGCGACACCGGGCCCTCTCTTCATATGCTACGTCTCGCACTAGCTGTATACATGGCAGTCTAATTTTGAATCCGACTTTCCCGGTGACCCATCATTTGTCGCATAAAACACGGAGAGGCGGAGCGAATATTACCTCATACTTAATACATAATTTGAATTGTCTCTCGGAATAGCCCCATCTCTTAATTCAACACCCTGAAAAAGCAAATGGAGATCATTAGGCTAATTAACTAAAATGTATTAATTATCTTTCTAATAAGTTTGATGAATCACGTTGACGATGCAGTGATGACATGCAGTACACTGGTGCTGAAGATTTCAATCAAGCTATTGCTTTGATGCAGTGTTCGACGACGCCTAATGTTATTTTTCAGCTCTTGAAGGTAATACTAATAATTGTTGCAAAAGTATTTTAATGCATTTTTCAAACAAACAATATTACTGGTTTTCACGACTCGTTGCAGCAGCAGAGAACATATTATTAGGTCATGGTTCGTCACCGGCATTACAGAAATTTAGTATTGATTAATTTTCTAACCTGGAGTGTTTTAGTAAAACAGTAAGCGCCAGTAGTTAGTTCTATAGGCGGAAAGAAAGTCTATCGGTTCTAAGTCTTCAGACTCGGGGCCATAACATTTTTCATAGACGGGTAAAGACAACTTATTGGTTTCCAGTCTTTTAACGCTAGGCAAAAAATTTCTATAGGCTGGTAAAGAAAATTTATCGTTCCCAGTTGTTAGACACAGGGCCATATATTTGTCTATAGCTGGCTGCAGCTGTCTTTATGGATTTCTATCGCCGACCATAGATGGCCATAGGGAGTGATAGCTCTGCCATATAATTTTCTATGAGGCGCACCATAGACCATTTTGTATGGGTACAGCTCAGCAGCGTGCCGAGGACAGCTATGGCCCACCAGCAGCTACCTGAATTCGACGAAGACAAAGATAAGTGGAAACCTTATCTCATTAAGGTCGAAGCCTACTTTGAGGCTAACACCGTCACAAACTCTGCCAAAAAAAGAGCGCTGCTAGTGGCGGCACTGAGCACGAAGACTGTACAAGTACTAGCAGGAAGAGTAGCCCCCGCACGCCTAATTCTTTGACTTATGAACAAGTTGTACAAGCCCTGAATGAGTACTACGACCCCAAACGGCACGAAATAACGGAAAGTTACAAGTTCTTCAACCGTTGTCAAATGGAAGGCGAGTCTGTCCATGCATTTCTGGTTGAAATACGCCGGATAGCAGACAATTGCAACTTTGGCAGCATGTTGGACCGCATGCTCAGGGACAGAATCGTTTGCGGAGTGCGCTCAAGTACCTTACAAAAGCAACTGCTTGCAAAAAGAGAACTAACACTAGAGGAAGCCGAAGCACTAGCGGTTTCGGCGGAAACAGCCGAAAACGACGCCAAAAAATATCTTCGGAGCCAGCGGCACTATTGCAAGTGCAAGCGCGTCGTCATTCTTCAGCACAAGATAACGTGAAGCGCGATGCCCCGCGAGAGTGCGGCAGATGCGGGAGCACAAAGCATGATGACAACAGCTGTGGCTGGGCCAAGTCTCGTTGTTACCGTTGTGGACGGCATGGTCACTTGGCAAAGAAATGTCGGAACGCTGCTGCCCGCAAAAGCCAAGTGACTAAGGCGGCTCACGCCACGACCTTGGCTGTTGCTGAAGCTACGTCAGACGCGGAAGGCAGTGATGAAACGCACATCTGGACTTTGGTTTCAGAAAGAAAGAACTTTCTCGAACCGCCAATTCGCCGCACGTTAACGTGGGGGAGAGTAGAACTACCAATGGAAGTCGACACCGGATCTCCTGTTTGTGTCATATCACGGCAAATTTTTGAGAAACATCGCAAGGTGTGGCCGTGCTTGAAGCCGTCACGTGTTAAGCTGTCATGCTACACAGGTCGTATTCCCGTGTTGGGTGAGCTTCAACTACGTGTGTGCTACAAAGGCGTGGACGTCGATTGCTCCCTGACTGTACTGGACTGTTCGGGACCAAGCCTATGCGGCCGGGACCTGCTTGCCAAGCTGAAGGATGCCGGGATGTCGATTCTGCAGTGGGCCGGACACGACTCTGCAGCGCCAAACCCAAAAGGCAGCTCATCAGTCAACAACATCTTCAGTGAATACCAGGATGTCTTCTCCACGGAGCTGGGCGTAATCAAGGGACCTCCCGCCAGCCTGCAACTGAAGGACGGAGTTTCCCCCAAGTTCTGTAAGGCGAGACCCATCCCTTATGCGCTTCGCGATAAGGTGTCGTTAGAGCTTGACCGGCTAGTATCTCTCGGTGTGCTATCACCGGTAAAACACTCGGAATGGGCAACCCCCATAGTCCCAGTACTTAAGAAAGACGGCAATGTACGGATTTGTGGTGATTTCAAAGCCACATTGAACCCCGCCTGCGCAGTTGAACAATATCCGCTGCCTGTTATTGAGGATATTTTTGCACGCTTAAATGGTGGCGAAAAGTTCAGCACTTTGGACTTACGAGACGCGTATAATCAGGTGCCATTGGATGAAGCCGCGCGGAAGCTTTGTGTTATCAACACTCACAGGGGCTTGTTTTGCTATAATAGGCTTCCGTTTGGCATTGCCTCTGCCCCGGCAATTTTTCAAAGAAAAATGGACGTGGTACTTGCGGGCCTGCCAGGTGTGCAAGCCTATCTTGACGACGTCATCGTGCCCGAAAAAAGGACGATAACGGGGAGCGACTGAAAAGCGTGCTGGAGCGGTTTCGCGAACACGGCGTTAAACTGAGGTATGACAAGTGCACTTTTCGTCAGCCGGCCGTCACTTATCTCGGTCATCGCATTGACAAGCAAGGCCTTCACCCGACTGAGAAAACGTGGACGCAATCACACAGGCACCCAGCCCACGTAACATAAGTGAGCTCCGTTCGTTCCTGGGAATGTTGACGTTTTATGCTAAGTTTCTGCCAAGCATGTCAACCCTCCTCGCTCCGCTTTATCGACTATTGGAGAAAAATTCACGATGGCAGTGGAAACAACCACAGGAAATCGCTTTCAACAGGGCCAAGCAATGCCTTAAGGAAGCCAAGGTTCTTGTGCATTTCGACCCGTCTAAGGAGCTAAAGCTAGAATGCGACGCATCGCCGTATGGCGTGGGAGCAGTCCTGTTCCACACCTCGGGCAACGTTCACAAGCCCATCGGGTTCCGCTCTAGGACCTTAACACAAGCAGAACGGAACTATTCTCAGCTTGAGCGAGAGGCCCTCGCACTTGTGTTTGGCGTGACAAAGTTTCGGGATTATCTCCTAGGTCGAGAGTTTACCTTGGTTACCGACCACCAGCCACTCCTGGGCCTCCTGAGAGCTGACCGCCGGACTCCGGCAATGGCCGCCGCCCGGATTCAACGCTGGGCGCTTTACCTGGGTGGCTACCGTTACAAGCTGCACTACGTGCCAGGAAAGCAGTTGCTGAACTCGGACGCCCTCAGCAGATTGCCAATGCGGTCAACGGAGCCGGAAGATGACGGTGAGCCCCCAGAGTATGTTCTGTCCTTGCAGAGCTTGGATGACGGCGTGGTGACAACGCGTGAGCTAAAAGATCTTACGGCCGCCGATTCCACCTTAGCTCGTGTCAAGCAGTACACATTGCGCGGCTGGCCTAAAAGCGCGAAGGGACTGGAGCCTTCTTTGCTGCGATTTTATGATCGCAAGCTGGAGTTGTCGGTGGCACACGAACTAGTATACTGGGGTAATCGAGTGATCATACCGGTCAAAGCCCAGTCGAGAATGCTGCAGCTCCTGCATGAAACGCACCAAGGTTCCTCAGCTATGAAGTCGGTTGCCCGGTCGTTGTTTTGGTGGCCAGGACTGGACCGCGATATCGAAAGACTATCAGCTAACTGCCACAACTGCATAATAAACTTGCCCATGCCGACAGCAGCACCCCCGGTGCCTTGGCCACAGACTCTAGAGAAGTGGTCTCGGCTACACATAGATTTTGCAGGACCGCTAGCTGGGAGGATGATACTCGTAGTGGTGGACAGCCATTCAAAATGGATCGAAGCTGTACCCATGAAACATGCTACCACAGCGAGTACGATCAGCTGTCTACGCAACATTTTCAGCCATTTCGGCGTGCCACGTACAATAGTTTCTGACAACGGAACGCAGTTCACTAGCCAAGAATTTGCTACATTCGTAAAGAGAAACCACATCACTCACCTCCGTACAGCCCCTTTTCACCCTCAGTCGAACGGAGCAGCCGAAAGGGCAGTCCGAACAGTGAAAGATGGCCTTCGTAAAATGAAAGAGGGGACATTGGAAGACAACCTGTTGAGGTTGCTATTCAACTATAGGAGGACTCCTCAGCGCACGGGGAAATCGCCTTCCGAGATGCTACTGGGTTACCAGATTCGTTCTCGTTTAGACGCATGTTTTCCTCAAACTGTCGCAGAGCCGCCACAAGGACGTGATGACTGGGCGGTACAGCCGGACAGCAGCGTCTATGTGCGCAATTACGGCGCCGGTGAAAAATGGACACCCGGGCGCGTCAAGACCACGACAGGAGCCCGGATGGCGACCGTGGAAACACCTGCAGCGGTTATTCGGCGGCACACCGACCAAGTACGCCCCCGCCACGACGCAAGGCCGCAGAGTCTGCCGGATAGCCACGCATCGAACGCTACAGAGGCCTCAGGTCGAGCACCGCCTTCCCAAGCCCCCGAAGCGGCTGTGGGGCCTCCCGCTCAGCTATCTCCCGACAGGGACCAGCGGCTAGAGGACCCGACTACGCCCCCATCCTCTACCACGAAGACGGACGCAGGTGGAGCTCAACCAGCGACCCGGCGGTCGACGAGACTTCGTAAACCAGTAGATCGGTTCCACTATTAAGGGAGAGAAATTGTTGTATTGTCACTAGCTTTTTATTTCTGCATTGTCATTCCCGCGCATGCTGACTTCTTTTATTCCGTTCGCCGACACAAGAGATAGTCGGTACCCCGTCGTTCCTCCTCTCCCCTTTGCCTCACCCTTTCCGTATCCTCCTCCCGCTCAGAAAACTATATATTGCAGACGCAACCGAATAAAGACGTTGATACGCTGCCACCGGCTGTTCGTCTGGTTTGCTCACGCCGCACGCGGTGGCTTATGCGACGCAGCAATATTTCAATTCGAAAATGCTTCGAAATTGCATTTAATTGCATTATTATCTTCGAAACCCGCCGTCTAGTTCAAAACCGGACGTGGTTGGGGGCTATTGACATACTGGCGCCATCACGTTTCAACGCCGCTGATAACAAACGCTCGGAAACGACGAGCGCCATGACGATGCCCTTCTGGCGCTTCTTATTTATCTCGATCGGACCTTGCGTCGGCTCTGGTCGGACTATGAGCTCTATAGACGTTTTTCTATTTCCTCTCGTTCTCAGTCACGTAGGTCCCGTATCTGATATGCGGGACGAAACAACAATAAAACATTTTAACTTGGAATATCCGAGAAAATATAGGTGAGGCAAAACAAGTGTGTGTGACAATCACAAATTGTTTTCGTAAACACCTTCGAGCGGCGTGGATAGATCAAATTTACCGCATACCAAAAGTGACGGCATTCAAGATGGCTGCGCCCTTGTGGAAAAAGTGACAACTTAATGGCTAGTTCACACTTGCGAAATACGCACTCGCCGCCGACTGGATTCGCTCGCCGATAAAAGATCGGGCCGTCCACATTTGTTGCCGCTAGAGCACTATATAGCTCCTACGGAGCAGAGTAGCGCAATCCTTTGATCCGCGTGTTTCGCCGACAACATGGCCGACAGAGCAGCTCGGCGCGAGTCACGAGGTACTCAAGGTTCCAGGAGCCGGCCCGCCCTATGGGAGAATACATGGAGACTCCGCGCTACTAAAATATGCTCCCGCAATCTTTCTCTTGCAGCGCAGACACTTTACGGCTACGATGTAAAATAGGTAACAGCCGCAGTGCTGAGCGAATCCGCGGCATCCTCTTCGCAACACGAGAATGCAGTAAATAAACAACGTGTGTGCAGTGTGCACCGCAGTACGTACCGCTTGTTCCCAATAGACCGATCTCACTAAGTGTTCCACGCATGCGTGACTCCGCCATAACTGTAGTTCACAAGAGGTAGGCGCCCGTGCACGAGACAGTTCGTGCAGTCTCGTGCTCTCCTCGCGCATGCCTCCAGTGTGGTTGTCGCGCGTGCAGAAAGACTACAATTCCCACGATGCATGGCGACAGCGGTGGCGTACTCAAACTAGCTGGTGAGATTGGTCTATTCGGTTCCAATTAGCTTCCATAGCTCGTCCTTATAATCATTGTCTTTGTATCGAGCATGCGTCTTGTCATAAAGTACGACGTGGTTTTTCACCGCTTCTATTAGTAGCTCCGCTGACACTGGTATAGCCACAGGCACAGACGGCACAGACATAGTGGACGCCATTTGCAATACCGTCTGCTCGGACAGGATCTGACGTCAGCAAGCGCCGCTTCCCCGTGCGTTCTGATTGGCTTGCGGCGAGCGAAAACTTTTTTCCGGCGTTGAAAATTGGTCCCAGAGCGATCTTGCTTTCCGCCGGAAAATCTGCCTGCTTTCGTCGCCGGGCGTCAGAATTCCCGCGGATCCGGCCGCCGGTTGACAAGTGTGAACGAGGCATAAAGTGTTCAGAGGAAGCTCCGCCCCTTTTCTTCTACTTTAGCTCGAGCCATAGCCTCCTCTGTACTGACAAATCCTGGCAGATCACCACCAGACGCGGCCGCCGAAAGTGCAAAGGTAGAGCTGCCGACAACAAATAAAAGAGAGGCATGTAGCGGGCGCTCCGCTGCGGCGAGACGCCGAAACACACTTCTTCGAGCGATGGACTGTCCGCTCGTGCTCCTCGTGTTCCTCGCGCTACCGCTTCTTTTCTCGACGGGTCTGAAAACAATGCTTCGGGTCTTCGCCGCTGCAAAACCTGTGCGCTGAATAACAGATTTTCCGAAAAATGCTTTCTGCTACCAATCCTCGCGCTCCAAATCTGCGACCGCGCTCTCAATGGCTCCTTAGTCGAAGTGCCAGGCTTTGTGAGTACAGAGGAGGCTAAGCTCGAGCGAACGCCGGAGAGGAGGTCGCCTCAATTTCAGCGTTGGCTCTGCTCCAGTGGAAAGAGGTGGCAGGAGCCTCTCCTAAATTCTTGATCTGTCACGGAGTATAGACTCGTTAAGCCCAAAGCTGGAGGCGAAAGTTCGCGGAATATGCCAATTTGGCTTCGTTGAGAAAGGTGCGACATCTATGTCGCGAAGGACCAAAAAGTGCGCTTCATAAATTTGGCCCTACGTTCGCGTTTGACAAGTCCAGAGCACAGTGGAAGAAAAAAGAGGTGACTGAACGAAGCCTCTTATCTATTTCACAAGTGTACCGAAGCATTGCTCCCATTTCTGGCAAACGACTCGAGGTTCGGAACATGACTGGGGTTCGAGGAAGCGTCCTTATCCGTGCACACGTTTTGAAAGTCACGTGGCGCGCGACGACAACTGTCCGTGAGTCTCTAAACAGACAGTGCCCAGCTTGGAGGTGCGTGAAATTTCGGCGCAATTCCGGCTCCCTTCCTGGCCTCGTTTAGACAGTTCTCTTTTCATCTGCCGAGGTTTAGGACCCGTGGCTTGCTTGTAAGTCAAAGTTCAGTCGAAGTCTAGAAGACACGCAAACACATACACAGAGGATAAAGCGAATTGTGATGGTTCACTTTCTGGACAAGATTAGATTAGCAGCGTAGAACCTACCCTTGGTGTGAGGCGAAGAGCCGTGACACCGTGCTATTCGAGTTTTTGAGTGGGTTAGTGCAATCGGCTCTGAAGGCAAAGACGTTCCTCCTTCTTCCTCTAACTCCTCCTCCCCCGTGCGCGATTTGTATTATTATTTTTTCTTGCTCTTTCGCACTCGACCGCCACCGTCCCAAGAATCCAAGTGGCGATCTTGAAAACATGTTGTTACTTTTTTCGTACAGAGAAACCTAATTAGTATCCAGAGCATTTTCCAATCACCGATGAGGTCTTCGCGATAAAACCAAATGCCGGTTATTTGCCAAAAATGTTTAGGACCACGGTGCGACATTGTAGAAAAGTGACGAAGTCATTTTTTTCCTCCTGCGTGCACGGTTTTATAAATATATTCTTAAATCGTAAATCGTGAATATCCCTTGTACGTACATGAACTGCAAATGCGTTTCATTAGTCCGGCTGTTCACCAAAACAACTGTTTTCTTATACGCTTTTTTACTGCGCTCTGCTTACCTAAGCGTTCAACGTGGAACAAGATCACAAATAGTCCAAGGAAAAGAAGCAGGCAGATCGGCATGGCAAATATAATCATCTTCATGCTGAAGCAAAATAGATAAATGATACGTTAACATCAAATATATATAAATAGTATATATCAGCGATTCATTAAACTTTCTAGCACATGCTATACACTTTTAGAAGGTATGTCATTCAAGGGCTTGTTCCCAAATCAAAGTGTGAATTTCAGAAAAAAAATATACAGTGCACAATAAAACTGACAGAAACAATTTAATTCGGAAAACCACTGGACGTCCTTGCCATGGAACTAGCGCCCCCTCAGAGCTAGAAAAGAGGTTTATTTTACGAGTATAGGACTTGCGTCGCTGTAGTAATGAGAGCAATGGTGCATTTTGAAATTCACAGATTTCGGGAGTAATCATGAGGCGACATAGTGCCAGTTTTGACCGGATAATTGTTGTATCCCTTCCTTTCTTCCGAAACTGGATGACGAAGATGGCCCTTGCTACACACTATGCTCCTGTATTCCTTTACTTACAAACAATAAAACAAATCGGGCGGCTCAAGCGTATCTGATGCTGTAAAACTTGCCGGAAAATTTGGCACCTGCACATAGAAAGCTCTTTTCACCGAATGTGCACCAAGCAGCTCAGTTTTGCCTAATGAAATTTCAAGGCGGAGTTCGCTTTCAATAAGCAATGAGAGCAACAAGCTTGCCTAGGTCAACATCGGGCGCGTTCCCCGACGACCAAGTTAGCGAAGCTATGCACTTGCAGCGCCATCTCCTGGTACGCACAGCGAGCGGACAAGAGTGCGTCGTCTGTTTGCTGCGCTATCGGCAGATGACATCGGAATTGAATAGCGTCGCTAAGTCGGTCGTCTGCAAACGCGCCTCTCGTTGATTTTTTACAAGTCATTTGCAGGTATTTTTTATATAAAAAAGAACTACCTCTTAAAACATTACTACATAAAACCGAGCTGCTTTGTGTACGTCCCTGAAAGTTCGAGCTTTCTAGGTGCTGGCGCAAATTTTTCCGGCTTTTTTAACAGCGTCGAATTCGCTTGTTCCACACTATATATATTATTGGAGGCTCAACTTTAACCTCTGAACTGTCTCCCCGTAACCATGACAGTACTTTTGTGGGTTAAAGGGCCTTTTAACATAGCTTTTCTGAAACATTCAAACGAAACATCCAGGATTAAAAAGCCGAAATGGCTCAATATGCTATTGCATAGATATGCAAATATTTTGACTCAATTCACGGGAATATTACTAGACGCTTCAGTGCCACTAAAGACAATTAAACATAGGGAGCGCAAAGGATCTATAAAAGTTCAATTTGTTTTATTCTACTGAAACGAAACCTCGACTACTTTATACTTTCTCTACAGGTTCCTACCGCGCTATTGAAAACGTCGAATAAGAAATTGTTTCTTTGAGTTATGGTATCCAAAATTAGGCCTATTAGAGTTATTTTAATAAAAGAAAAGTCAATTGTCATACGAAAAACACAATAAACCTGAGAACATTTTTTTATTGAAACAGAATTCATGCAATGCAAATGTCGATGCGCGCTTATAATTATTTATCGGCACTGACACACCCGAATGCTAATAAATAGGTTCATTGTCTTAGACTAAATCACAAATTACTCCAACAAACTAGCGAGTCGGCGCTTTTAGGCTCCAGTTTCGTAGGCTTGGGCACTGACAATCTGGGTTGCTAAAACGAAGAACCACAGACTGCCCGTCTCGCCCGTATATCGGCCGTCACCACCAGAAACCTTTTCGGATAATCCACATGCAATCCGCGACGAGGCATGAGGTGCTTTCACCCTCCAACCAGATAAACGTCGCAGGTGAACTGCCTTGACACGAGAGCAGAACCAGCACAACTGCGTCGACTGAGCGCATCCACTCCAAACATCATCCGTAAGCAGACTACCAGACGCACTCGAAGAGCCACGGGAATGAAGACACGAAAGCGTTGTTAAGAGCTGGGGGACGGACATGGTGGAGACCGGGTTTGGACTATGTGGTCGCGATGTTTTAATGGGACATGATTTGATGATGATTGCGTCCGATGGGAAGTACCGTTCCGCCTCCGCAGCGCGAGTCCGCGGGTTCCCCATATATATAGCCGTGATAACGGTACGATGTTGCGTCACAGGTGGGATACTGGTGAGATTGGTGGCGGCTTTTGCCTTCGATTACGATGAGGTCCAACAGCTATTCTCATTGGCGCGGAGGTATATGTTACCGCAGCAGCAGCTTCTCTTGATGTTGGAGAAAGAGGAAGACGAAGGCCCACTGACGTTGGTTACTTCGGCCGTGTTTCAAAAACCTTCGTTCCTGGTCTTCGAGAGGGTCTCTTCAGAGCGAAGGTGTTGCAGACCGTCCCTGAAAGTGCACCATGATTCGAGCACGGCCTCGTCGCGGTAGGAACGTAAGAGCTTCCCCGGCGGCGCGGTGGTCCCTTTCAGCAGTGCCAGCCTCCAACTGGCCGATGAAAATACATCAGGAACACCGCGGCTGAGGAGAATCCTGAACAAACGACAGGGCAAAAACCGAGGCAGCAGGAAAAACCAGGCGCCAGACCCGAACCTCAGACAGCCGGCAAGCCTTCAGTTTGTTCCTGCTGAGCCCCTCACGCATTTGTTCTCGAACATCCGATATGACGCTAACAATGATCATAAAGAAAACGTTCACAAAGGACGGCGTTTATCTCCTCGACAACCAGGTGTTCGTCGGACAGAACTAAACCTTAAGAATATACAGGTTTACATTAATATACTGCAAAATTTTAGAAGAGAAAATGACCCCACTTTCCGTAGTTTCCATTTGTTACCATTTTTTAAAGAAGTTTGAGCTTGTGGCTAAAATGTCGAAACTTCTGAGAAAATATTATTAAGCTGCCATGTGTATTCTGCTGCGAATACGATGGATTTAGCTTTACTGCACAGGTGACATTAGTTTACGCATTTCAAACTAAAGCTCCATTCGTTTTCGAAACAGGTTCATTCTAAGTATGAATCTGAACCATTTCTAAAGAAATCGCGTTCACACTGAAACACACTAAAACTGACGTTAACCTTAAAAGTTATAATTAGATGCGTAATATTTAAAAGCGTAGTGAGCAAAATGTTACTAACAAATATAATATGTTTTCCTACTGTCAAACGCAACCTGCAGGAACCTGGCATCTCTGGCTTAACATAGATGGATTTAACTTTAGACACGGCGCACGTTGGAGGGGGGAGGGGTCTCTTTCGTGGCTACTACAGTCAAGTCGATGAACGAACTGCATCTACGCTCACACTGCCTTATTCCGCCTGGCTTAATCAAGTTGTCTTTTATTTGCTCGCAAATGTCATGCTTATAAAACAGAAGCGAGCATGCTTTAGGTTTTGTATCATGTCTCGAGTGACCTGATTTATGAAACAACGCTTTTTTGTTTCGACACATCAGTGAAATGTGGCCTGGCCGATGGCAGATGTAAGACATGGTGGGTTTTCTTGGTTCACAACTAGTTGCCGTTGCTAGATGTTTACATCCTCGGTTAGGGTGTTTTTTTTTAGTTTTGCTAAAGTATAATTCAACTTTCGTTTCCTGGTTTTCGCTTTACTACATCCGCTCTTCGGGTTTTCTTCTTCAATAAACTTATCGCAGTGGCTTAGATGGTGTCGCTACTCGTATGCGTCGGCAAACTCCGCAGCTTTCTCAGCAGTCGTCACATCGGATTTGTGTTTAACACTTTCCTTCACGGATAGAGGAATACCCCAAAAAAACTGTTCTAGACAAAACATCTTTATCACTTTATCGTGATCTCCAAAAACTTTCGCGCTTTTCAGCCATTCTGCTATTTTGGATCGCTACGTGTAAGCTAAGTCAGTATAGGACTGGCTAGGCTCTTGTTTTCCATTCCTAAACTTCTGGTGTGAATGCTCCCGCGGACATCCTGTATCCTTTAGGTAGGCTCGCCTTCCCACAGCCATAGTCTGAATATTGCTCATTTTTGAGTCTAGCCATAACTTCTGCAATTTTGCAAGACAACAGTGCATGAAGTCAAAATTACCATGACTACTTTGGAAAGGACATGTTTTGACAGACTCGCTCCAAATTAACTAGAAACTAGCCATTGTCGTTTTCAACCTTAAATGGCTGCATTAACTCGTTTCCATAACACAGGCAAGATGATTAGTGTTGACACTCAAAACTCCGCGCTCAAGTTAACCTTCTTAGCGCTAGCTCTTCTCATCTAAGGTACTCTCGCCTTTCTTGTTCTGCAGCCTCGCCAGCCGCTTATAAGTTTAATCTATCGGTCTCTCGATCTATTCGCTACTCTGCCTCTCAAGTTTCTTGTTGCTGCCGCTCATCACCGTCACGAGTAATTTTTTCGGTGGTATTTATTTATTTATTTATTTATTGAAATACCTTAAAGTGTCCTTCTGGGAAGGACATTACATAAGGGGAGAGGATAAGTACATCATATATGAAACACACACACAAAAAAAACATGCACAGCAGTGCAAGCATACAAAAAATCGAATATCAAGCAAAAAAAAAATCTTGCACAGCAGTGCAAACATACAAGAAATCGTAAGTCATACAATACCTAAATGGCTGCTGATAAGAAAACGAAAAATATAAGGGTTAATCTCGGTGACGATGCGCTCTGTTAGATCATTCCACCACACTACTGTTTTGGGAAAGAAGGAATACAAAAAAGAAGAAATACGGCAGGTGAAACGGTCAATCTTACATGAGTGATTAAGAGGTGTAATGAAATGCGACTGTGTTAGGGTGCCTTGACTGAGAGAAGGTGCATAGTAAATGCGATGAAAAAGGCATAAGCAAGAAAGCTTGCGTCTTAAGGCCAGTTCTGGAAGGTCGGCTTTTTGTTTTAATAAGGTGACGCTGGAATGTCGAGAATACTCAGAAAAAATAAAGCGCGCGAAACGGTTTTGAAAGGCTTTTATTTCAGTGATCAAATATGCTTGGTGAGGATCCCAGATGCTTTATGCGTACTCAAGTTTCGGCCGAATCAATGAAAGGTATGCAGTTTTCTTTAAGTGAGGAGGAGCACAACGAAGTGTATGTTTTAGGTAGCCCAAAGACCGATTGCACGATTATAACAACGACCGAATATGTACCTTCCAGGAGAGATGCGAGTCGACGTGAACACCTGAGTATTTATAAGAGGAAACAGACTCAACAAAGTTAGAATCAATAAAATAGTTATGAGAAAAAATGGTATCTTTCCTAACAAATGAGATGAGTTTGCATTTAAAAGGGTTAAGCTTCATGAGCCAGGTCGAGCACCACAATGATAGGTTAGTGAGGTCATGTTGTAGTTGCATGCTATCTTCGTTCGTTAGAAATTTGTCTGTATACAACGCAGTCGTCTGCAAAAATACGGATGCGGGAGGAAATACATGAAGGTAAGTCATTAATATATATTAAGAAAAGCAAGGGTCCAAGGACGGAGCCTCGAGGTACTCCCGAAGACACGGGAATAGAAGTTGAACTATGAGAGTTCACGACCGTGTACTGACTTCTGTCAGAAAGCCAGTCTTTGATCCACAGGATGATGTTACTATTTGTTTTAGATGGGTAAGTTTTTGCAACAGACGCTTATGTGGGACCCGGTCGAACGCTTTGGCGAAATCAAGAAATATAACATCAATTCGTGAACCGAAGTCAATAGAAAGATGAATATCATGAATGAATCCTGCGAGTTGGGCCTCGCAGGAATGACCCTTCCGGAACCCATGCTGGTAATCGAAAATTAATTGATTTTCCTCTAAAAAGCGAATGATGTTCGAATGTAATATATGTTCAAAAATGTTTGAGGATATGCTTGTAATGGATATGGGCCGATAGTTTAAAGGGGAGCTGCGTTCACCTGATCTAAATAACGGGATAATTTTACCGACCTTCCAGTCACCAGGAACTGAATGAGAAAGCAAAGATTGTGAAAAAATTGCGGACAATATGACACTGGAAATTGTTTTGGTATTCATTAAAACCTTCGAATTAATTTCGTCTTCAACACTCGAAGAAGAAACTTTCAAGTTATCAATAAGTTTTACAACACCAGAAGAATCAATGGTTATACTTTCCATTTGATTATGTCTAAAAAACGTATCCAAAATAGGCAGGGCAGTATTCTCACATGAAAATACTGCAGAAAAAGCAGAATTCAAAACACGAGCACTTTCGAGGTCAGATAGTGAATTTCCTGATACATCAATAATATTTAATGTATCAGCCGATTTAGGGTTCATTACTGTCCAAAAGGTTTTCGGGTTTGTATGCAACATATTGGGGAGAGTGATTTGGTAGTAAGAATTTCTAGTTATAGCAACTTTTGTTTATATTCTGTTTCGCACTCATGGTATGCATGCCAGTCGGAGGGACTGTCACGGTACCTGGCACGCCTGAATAGACGTTTTTTTTTATTCCCTAGGCGCCTCAGGCCTGCATCATACCACGGAGAGACATTTGACGTCTTAATGAAAATAACAGGAATATGCTTATCAATCAGATATTTCACTTTATTTTTATATAGCTCACAGTTTTGCTCAACTGTTCGGCTTTCAAAGTTGTGCAAGAAAACCTCTTCATAAAAAAGTGCTAGTTCGCTATTTATTGCATCGTAGTTAGCCCGGCCATAACTTCTAATGGGTTTACGAATGGTTTCCTTTCTTGTTACTGGCAGAATGATTTGCGCAAACAGGACTTTGTGATCAGATAACCCTGGAAGGGTAGTAATTGGATGAAACAAGTCGGGCTGTGTAGTCAAGATGAGGTCAAGAATATTTGAGGTCAAAGTAGTGGAGCGTGTTGGTATTGTTACAAGCTGCGAGAGGTTGAAGTCAAGGCAAGCCTCGATGAAACTTTCACACTCAGCAATGTTACCCTCACAAGAAGGACGAATTTGAGACCAATCTATAGAAGGATAATTAAAATCACCGAAAATTATAAAGCAGCAGCCAGGAAACCGTAATGACAAATCACAAAGTGTATCATGAAAAGCTGAAACAAAACCCAATTTATAATCAGGAGGTCTGTAACAGACCCCAAACACAACAGTAGCATATTTTGTTTTTAAGGAAAACCATGCACTTTCTAAACACGTGTCAACAACAATACGTGTACAAACTATACTTTTCCTGACAGCAAATATAACCCCGCCACCCCTACGTTGTTGTCAATCCTGACGAAATATAGTAAAAGATGACACGCCCTCGAAAATAATCGAGTCATCCACTTCATCATTCAACCAGGTTTCCGTGAGAGACACGACGTCAGCAGAGCAAGATTCAATCAAAGATGAGATGTCGTCTCACTTTGATAACACACTCCGAATGTTGGTATAAAAAAATTTATTTCAGCAGGATGCGAAGTGGACGCGGCAACATCAAGATTACGACATTGCACATTGACACATGCAGGGGATCTGGGAAAAACAGTTTGGGATAACGAATAGTTGACATGTGAATCATCTACATCGGTGGCGTTTACTAGTGGGACTGCAGATTCAAGGGCACTGTCCCAGACATACGCTGCGTCATTCACAAAACGTTTGTCAAAACGTAAGCGTACCTTGTCCCCAGCCTTTACGTCAGTTTTAGAAAATTTAAGCAGATTTCTACGCTTGACTCTAACTGCTTCTGAGTAGTCGTTGCTAACACTAAACTCAGTACCTTTTAGTTTAAATCCGTTTGAAAGAATACTTTCCATTTCTTTTTCATTCAAGAATTTAGCTATTATTGGCCAGTGCTTATCACTTGATAAACGGCCTAGTCGATGTGTTCGGGAGATGTTTTCCACTTTTACACCAAGCTTCGATGCACACAGTTCCATAATCAACTTCTTAGAATCCAGCCAGCTTTCACGTTCGCTTGTTTCTTATATCCCAAAAAAGATGAGATTATTCCTACGTGACTGATTTTCTAATTCATCAACCTTCGATTGAAGATGAGACACAAGAATGTCCCGGTGCAACTCGTTCTCAAGCTGGACAGAGTTCGAACTTGTGGTAGGCGCTTGATTATTCTCTAACAGTGACACTCGCTCTTCCAAATATTTGACCGTTGCTTCAGTCTGTTTTTGATTTGCTTCTAGTTTTTTAATACTGTTTAGCATTGTTGCTTGACCGAACGTTTTAATTTGTATTTTTATCGAACTCCGAAGATGCATATTTTGGGGATATATGGCCCACACTATTTCGATAAGGTGAAACAGAGAGGAAAAGCTGAGCTAGTTGGTTCTGATACATCTTGGGTGAAACCAGCTGAACAAAAGAAGGAAGATGACAGGAGAAAAGAATGGCGAACCGACCACTGGACTACCAACTGTTTTTTTATTAAATCTTCCTCTTCTTTTATTATTTTATATCCAATCATCCTTTTTCTTTTCTCTTTCCATTGCTCTTATATTTCCCCTGATTTTTATCGATTACCTACGAAGTGTGCCATGTAGAAAGTTTTTCTTTGGCTTGCAAGGTAATTGAAGGGATGCTCACGGACTTGTCGTCTTTTTCGTCTATAGCGAGAGCCTCTAAAAGCTCCCTTGCAACCTGGTTTATATGGTGTCCTATTATGTGAAGATGGTCGAGCTCTGCTTCACACAAACATGTCCTACAATGGGCAGCTAAATGTCCTGGTCCCGCAAGGTTCCTAAGGTTTGCTGTATGTTCACGTGCTCGGTCGTTAATACATCGACCGGTCTGTCCGATGTAGCAGCGGCCACATGTTAGCGGTGTGTTATATATAACTTCGTTTTCACAAGGAGCGTATTGTGTTCGGTGCCTGGTGTTACGCTTTTCTTTGGTGTTGATAGGTGCTTGATTAATTTTTCCGATTGTACCCTTATCGGGGTACAATCGTTGTTTGGATACAATGGAGTACCCTTACTGTTTCTTAGTTACAATTAACTATACTGCATTGGTTTTACAATTTTCAAAATATGATATATAATTGGACTTTTTGTATAGGGTACGCTTGCTGCTACAGCCCACTGACGACAAAACCCACGGCCACACTGACTAAAACTTTGAAAATCCGAAGGTGCGCGCTGTAAATTACCTGCTTAGACGCAGCCACTGGAAAGGGGTATAGTCGGTGAAAGGGTGAGAGTTCAGATGACGGTTAACATTCAGCACGCGCTTTTTGGATTTCGCAGGGTTTTGGCTGGGCGTGCGGTGAAGTGTCGTCAGGAGCAAAAAGCTCGTACTGGAGGCACAGCATCTCTTAAGTTCTTAACTGGTCGTTTACTATAGTTGAAAAATGGCATCTGTAAGTCACCAATCGCAGTCTTTTTTGAAGTTTTGGTACGCCATCGACGACGAAAGCTTTTAGTCGGGGAGTTAAAACGTGCGCACTTTAGCATGATGCATTTGAATGCAGTGTTGACAAAGCAAAACTTAATGACTTAACACTCTCTAGCGAAAACTCCTTGAATGTGAGGTTCGTCACGAATTTTAATATATTTTACACTATTCACATGCTTCAGTGTTTGTCCTGCAATTCATAACGCAACACGTGGCACGCTTATTCATTTTATCTTGACAGTAAGTAGAGCACATTAGAAGCTTTTCATTACCAAGTGATCTGTCACCGGGTGAGGTTTTATCCCAGAGCAGTTTTAATGGTACCTGATTTATTACACATTCAATGGTCCCCAATTTGTATATCATTAAATTTTTTGAATTTGAATAAAATGGGGGTTATTGGGACCCCATACATATGAGGTATTGAGTTACAATACTCTAAGTGTTATTGTAGTTTAATACAATACGCTTGATTGTATTGGTTCACCGTTTCCATTATGCGATACAGCGTATTTGACTTATTGGACTTTTTCAATAGGGTGGTCACCGGTATGGCCATACGTTTAACCCGCATCCCCTTCCCCGCCCTCCTTATATACTTACCAATTTCCGGTACATGAACACGAGTAATCCGGTTCCGGATATGGGTCTCCCGGTACCATGTACCGCCCACCGGTACGGGTATATTGGTCGCTGGTAAAAGGATACAAGTACCGCGGGTACAAGGCTACTGAGAAGAATCTTATAATAAAAGGTTTGGTGTCCTCGTATCGGTAACGGTATTTTTATACAAGTAACCAGTGTCGCATGCCGCTGCCCCCTTAGCCCCAAGTGGAGCCAATTGGAGCACTGCGATGACTCGATACAGACGTAGTGACAAGTATGACGCCAAGGGTCAGCTATTTTCACCGCTTTTTGGGCCTTCGTTGCGGGATTTCACACGTAGCAGGAGAAATCATTCGCTAATTATATATTGTTGTTGCTTTGACGCGAAAAATGTTTACGCCAATACTCAATAACAAATACTTATACGCCAAGCAAAACGAATTCTACGATAGCTTCATGTCCGCCGACACCGCTCGGATATTTCGCCGTGGAGACCAGCGAGAATATGTTTACGTTCTCTTCGCGCGATCCCCGAATTCAAGAAGCAAAATAAAATAAATGCGTACTCGAAACTGCAATTCTAGGTCAAGGCTGCCCGATGCTCAGATTCCGGAAGCGATTACAACAATCC
Organism: Ixodes ricinus; assembly: GCA_037355805.1. Lineage (NCBI taxonomy): Eukaryota > Metazoa > Arthropoda > Arachnida > Ixodida > Ixodidae > Ixodes > Ixodes ricinus. The sequence continues at coordinate 30,003 of JAZHYW010025261.1, read as the reverse complement.
GATCGACTTGAGGTGTTGAAGACATACCAGCAGTAAAGGCCTAGGCACGGTGCTTGTCACTCACTGCCTACGACCAGCTGCATAGTTAAATGAAAGATCTTCGCGCGACTCATTTTTTTACAGTTCCATTTTATAAAAAGGGACTTCCTGTGTGAATAGCTTCAAACTTGACACAGGTGTTTTCGGTAAAAAGATGAGTCTTAGCTTTTCGTCGTCCCCTTGTCATTTTCTATGTGTTTTCAGGTGGTGGCGTACGCTCTCGTCGCAGTGACACACTCGTAAATTCTGTTTGCTGTTTTCTTTAACTACAGCCCAAACAAACAAATATAGATTACACTCGGGTCATGTGGTACCCACATTTTATTTTTCCTGTGTCTCTAAATCCGCGTGACCAAACTGAAAAAAAACGCCTCTATCGGAATGCCGAGCTCAACGCCTGCTCCGCCGTCCCCGGTATTTACTTATTTTTGTCCTGTCTGTTCCCGCAAAGCTAGAAAAGAAAGAAATAATGCTGCGCGAAAAGTGGTTTTCCAGATTATACTTCTCTGGTCACTGTACAAGACTCCGAAACAACGAAGACGATGGCCTTGGTTGTGGTTAGTACGATAGCACGAAGCTGGATCGGCTGAATCATTTTCAGTAGGCAGCAACGGCACCGTTGTCATGCTGCTTGAGTTTAATTTTGACGAGAAGTAAAACGAAAATTTTTGGTCAGAAGCAACCATAATCTTTTGTTGAAATTCGTGAATTATTTAGGAATTGTGAATGACACACCTCCCTACCTACTACCAGCAAAGCGCAGACGCGGTCACGGGATCCTCGCTGCTACTTCACGACGTAGAGCCGTCAGGTGGCGCACCTACATTTTTTTCTGGTCTAATATTCATAACCGGTGGGAATGCACCCGCAGTCCGTTATGTCATACATGTATACTGGCATAGCATTTTGAAGTTTCACTTATCATTAATTCAGAGGATATCCCACATTCAGTACCTATCTGTATGGGCTCCTAAGAATCTCGAAGTACACAAGGTAAACAAACCAAACGTGTCTACAAGGTACACAGGAAACGACGGTTGTAATCTCCAAGTCAAATCTCAAGATCTCACTGAAAGAAAGCGGTGTCGGTGAAAGTTTTGTTGTCCAGACGACGTGAAATTGACTAATTTAATTTAGGCGTACAAATATTTGTATTTTTATAACTCTACATCTATTAAAGTGGAAAAGTACTAGGTTGTGTGTTACTCCGAGAAAGGTACGGCTGACCTCTATTTGTTTAATGCTGGAACTGTAATTTTGGTGTTTTAAAACTTCAGAAACGACAAAACAATTTACACAAGTTCAACCAACAAATGGCTGGGACACGACGGCGGGTGTGAACGTGGTAAGAGGTAAAGTTCGTATAAACGTTTTGCATGTTGTTCATGAAAACTTTCAAACTTTAAAGCATATTCAGTGAAAGGGAATCGCAAGCTTAGACGCTTTGGAAATACAGAATCTGCGTTAGAGGTTGAAGGGTCATCGGGGAATCGATGAAACATTTTTTATATCTTACAGCTTACTGAAAATCAGGGCAAGAAAGGTAGAGCTCTGTTTTCAGAATGTTCAATCTTGATTAACACCAAGAAGATAGGTCTAGTATAAAATTTGGCGTGGTAACCTGAACGATATATTAAAGTAATTTTTTTAACAGATTATTTTTTTCTGTGCACTTTTTTTTTCTGTCGGTACTAGATTACCTTTTTAAGCTATTTCACATCGGTAGCTTGTATGCCAGCTTTCGAAGATGCGTACCTATGTGCATACAGGTCCTGTACACACATATGTTTTCGTATAAATAGAAGAAAATATATATTCTCAGTTGCTGGGCGAATAAACTTCCGGTATGTCCTTGGGGAGAGCAGTTTGAATAGAGATCCTGTATTCCCTAAGATTATATAAATTAAACTTGTCAAACGGTATGAATATTAATACAGGATTTTAGTAGGATTTTAGGACGTCTCATTGCCATTCTTAAGAGGTTCAAAAACCACGGTAGCAATTAAACTTACCGGCCAGCTGAAAATATAATGACATAACCAGAATGACCTGTTTGTCACTATTTTGTCAATGATTTCAGAGAACATGATGAAGGAGTACATACCGTCGTCCAATGGCAATGCTGAATCCTCAGCGAAATTTTGCACGTCCTCGTACTTAGCATCTGCGAGAGATGATATAGTTAATTTATTTCAGTTTATTTCTCACAGCCAGCGGGCCGTTAAATAGTTAGCAATAAAGTCATTTCATGTTAGCTCCTGTCAACAGCAGAGAGGGCTCCAGGGCAATACATTTTGTCCTATACTAAATACCTAAGCAAAATATTTCCGAAATGCACAGTCAAAGTAAATGCCACAGCGCACCCGGATGGATACGTTACGGTCAAATGCAGTCAGCGAGAGGTTAAGAAACCAGAAAAAGCAGCGCCTCCAGCACGCAAGTTATATTATTCCGCGAGCCTTCAACTGCGCGCGCGACGAAATCGAATAAAAGACGGAACGCGTGCTCCCGAGGTGCAGCAGCTGGAGGATTGTTCACCTTGCTGTTACTGACTGCAAATGGGTGATTTTTTAACAAGAGCGGAATGCTTGTTTATTTCAACCGGGCGATTGAACTCTTAAAATAGATATCTTCCTAAAAGTGCTCTAACAAACTGCAGGTTTTCCCGGATGGGTCTCGGAACGGCACGTACGCTAACCGCTCATCACCGCTGTGTGCTATGATGAGCTGTTGCACTAAGAGGTTTTGTATAATATCATAAAATGCTGCCGTTTACAGTCACTGTACACATCAGATCCAAACAACCTAGCCAATTTTGTGCATGTTAATCTCACTCCTCCCACAAGAGAATTCCGGCTTTAGCGGATAAAAACGGCGACGAACAGGTCACGAATTAAGGTATTAAATTAGGGCAGTTGGTAACAGTTTCAGATGATGACGTGCAAACTCAGTAAACAAGGGTGACGAAGAAGAAATGAACACCACGGGACAAACGCTGTCTCGAAACTGAATTTTAGTTTATAAAAGAGAAAAAAAAGAATCTTTATACACAAATTACAGACACATGATATTAAAACGCACGCATATACCAGGAAAATAGAGGCCGCAGAGATATCGCCTTGTAAATTTGCACTCATGTTAGATAAAAAAAAAAATAGTTCCTCCTCGGATAACACCACCGATGTCTCCACGACACATCTGCCTGCCAACAAAAAATGCAAAATTGCTTTAATTATTGCTTGAGTAATGCTTATAGAAAGAAGTCCAATAAGAAATTGTTTATTGGAGTTATGATATCCCAATATAGGCTTATTGGTGTTAGTGCAATGCAACAACAGTTAATTGTCATCCGGCTAGCCAAATAAACCCGATAAGATTCCTTATTGAAGCACATTTTTGCCGATACGAAGTCATTGGTGTTGGTTGAAAATATGAAATACTACATGTATACTCTATTGTGCGACAACATCAACAATACACTACGAGAATTTCCTTGCAGATATCTTGACGGTTGCACATAAATATTTATCTGCACTAACACATCCGAATGCTAATGAACTTATAATCTGCGTTGGAATAAGTCTCAAATCGCTTCAAGAAACTATCGAGTTAGTGTTATCAGGAGCTAGCTTCGCCTTCTCGGGCACCGACAGTCTAAGTCGCTCCCAAACTGTCAACCTGTCTCTTCCATCCCGCTCCCGTCGCCACGACACTTCTGTTTTTTCCGCCAATGCTACGCATAACAAACAATCCGCGACGAGGCACGAGATGCTCTCACCACTTCAACAAACTTCGCACATGAACCAGATGAACTGCCGTGACACCAGTGCAGAACAGGCAGAACTTCGCCGACTGAGCGCATCGAGACATCCACACCAAACACCTTCTATAACCGGGCACGCTCGAGAAGCAACGGGAACGAAAAAACAAAACGACAGAAACGAAACAAGAGGCGGCGAACCGCGAATGTTTTCTGGAGCAGAGGCTCTGCCTGGAATCTCTGCCGACACCACGTGACAAGGCCGCGTTCCATGCACGTGCTGTAAACACTGCGATCGTGACCTCCTTTTGACTGGCTCTCAAAAGCGGTTCTTGCACTTTTCCCGTCCTTCCTTCTGCTGCGTAGTTGACGGTTTATGTGTGTGTGTGTCTGTGTGTGTTTGTGTGTGTGTGTGTGGGGGGGGGGGGGAGGGGGTGACGTGTCGCGGTTTTTTGTGCGTTTCCATCCCGTTGTGTGGCGCTTCGTGGTGGCAACCATGATGAAGACGGAATCCAACGTTACTATAGCTTTTGAAGTTAAAGTTGACTGGAAAGTCATGTCACATGCGCAACTTTTTAATGCCGCCCGCTGCCTTCCGCTGAGCTGCGAGTGTTTTCTTTTGTTGTTTTCGCTTTGTTTAGACCGAGAGAGCTCCAGACAACAGTGGAAACAACGTATTTTAATTTTACAGCCTTTGTTTTGATTGCGCAGGACCTGCGATGCTCGTCGATGTTCTCGATTTGCGTGCTCATGTGTCGAAAACGTGCTCGAACTGTTTCTGTGGTGTAGCTCAAAAACGGAAGAGTATTTGAAACCAACGGAAGTGCTCTAACAGCGACAAGAGAGAGTAGATACACTCACAAGAGCAGTTACAAGCCAGGATTCGTTCTCCGTCAAGAGCAGTTCGTAGGCTTCGTCAATCTGCGTAGTGGTAGAGTGTTGCCAGTGTTTCGTTCCGTTTGATGCAACACTGCGATACAATCGTACGACGAAGAGCTGAAATGTTCACGGTGTTGTGTGGCGTGTAGCACTGGGTGACAGAAACGCAGCGGCACGGTTGCTAAGGTTGAAACCGTTCGTACCATTCTTGGATAACTGATGGCTCCTGGACTGCGCGGCCACTTATTCGAAAGTAAATCCATTTTAAAAGGGTTTCACAATATATAAGATACGCGGCGCCTATAATGTGAGCAGTAAGTAGACTCCTGCTTATGCTGCCGTGCTTCGTTAATAGGACCGTGCAAACGCTTAGGTGGTTTTATATTTAATAACGTTCAATGTACTTTTTCTTTGCTTGCCCTGAAACTGTGCAGTAATAAGATTCTTAACGATAATATTAGTGGTACTGCACGATCCTTAATAATTTAATCAAGATATGCTGCATGTATTTTGATATTTCTAAATTTCGTGTTGTCGATCCCTCTCCGTCCCTGTTCCTGCATCCAAGCTGCATTTCCTCCACGACATGCAAGTGTATGAGACAAATTGTTCCCATGAAGAATAAGAGGTCTCCATATTTTATTCAAAGACATTCAAAGACGTCAGGTGAAGAAGGAAAGTTGTACAGCTTCAGAAAAGCCCTATGGTTGCTTGCTGTGTTTAGACCTCTGTGTTTTCTGCCCTTCTGTTTGCTTTTCTCTGAGTGTGGGTCCTTATTGTAGACCTAGTGTCACCTTTGGGAGAAAGTCATTTTGAGATTCAGTTAAAGTATGAATGTATGAAAAAGTAAGTATGAACTGAAAATTCGCAGTCAAAGCGAGTATACAAACAAACTGATTGAGAACAGGCATTATAACCCTGGTCTGAAGGACAGGACGGGACAGCCCAAACAACACTCTGAACACAACTTTGAAGCCTTGCATTTGTAATGTCCGTTTCGACGCTCCATTGTTACAATGCCAGAAGTTCATAGTTAATTCATAGGATGCATAATAAGAAAACATTTTTCATCCATCCACATTCTATGCATCATGTTTCTCTGACTACATTTTTGATCGTGAATTGCCGAGAAGACAAATTTGATTGCAAGCAGCAGGAATTAGTTACAGATAGCAAGACATCTGACTAACACTCCAAATATTAATCAAAGACAACCATAAACCACCAATTAAAACAATATTTTGACATACATTATAAGTTTTAGGCTTGAACCTCATCAAACTAATCATATCAATTGATAAAATCACATTGACTGGAGGCTTACGCAATACTTACAAGAGTTTATCAGAATAAAACAAGTCCTTTCTAGGTTATGAGCCAGCTCAGCGTCAACTAACAAGCCACTTCAACATTTCAGGTACACTAAATCATTGAAATGCGGTCCACATATGCTAGTATAGCCATGTCTACTTTTAATGAACCACGGTAATATGGATGTCCCGGTGTATGGGCACTATTTTCGGGGACAAAGTGCGGAAATACATGCATTTTTGTGTTGTTAATATGGCGTATGCACCAAGTGAGTACTTTTTAAAGAACGCGTTTATTCAGACACACTGTGCCCCAGCGGACTATACACAGGGTGTGTCTATTAGTCCCAAACATACACTGGACATATTCATTTAGGTAACAGTAGAGATGAAAACTATCCCCTCGGGCTGGAGTGCTGAGTAGTGGTAATGAATGTAGAGAAGTACAGAGGTACTTCCAACCAATTATGCGACAGACTTTCCAAATAACTTCCATAAAAGCCTTCTATTGCAGTTTATATTGCCAGAGTACTTGATGACGTCTGCCTTCTGCAACAAAAACACATATTTCCTGCATACTTAAATTTTCAACCTGTCTTACCCAAAGTACTGTGAATTGATAATCATAAACACGACAGACATTTGCATAGTTACAAATTGCAATCATTTCTCACAGTTATTATGAATGCCATCAGAGAGATAGGGCTCCTCGTCGTTTCATGAGAAAGTATTTTATGTACTACTGTTGCTGCAAAGCAGTGGTAAATATTGCAAAAACAACGGGGCGGCGGGAGGGGGGTGGAGGCGTGCTTTTGGTTAATGGGCTGCATGTTGCATGGAGCCTTCACTAGCACCTTCTATGCAGTTCATCTTGTGCCACATTCATTGATAGGTGTTTTTATACCAAGCCAAAAGGCAACAATCCCCTTCAGCCCAGCGTTTTATTGACACTTTGTGCTGCAGTTATATTTAAAGGCACCTCTTCACATGTCTCTTGTCTCCAGGGGATGTGCAATTTGCTGCATATATTTAGAACCTTTTTTTGCTGTAATGTAATGCTGGTGGCTAGCAATATAGGTGACATTTAAGATAATCAATTCGCTTGCAGTTAGCGTAATTGCTATTTTTTCTCGTAGTTTCAATGATGCCGCCAAACAGATTTGACTCGTCGTCGTAATGTTGAAAGGTAAAACATTTTTGACCTGTACTTTGCTCTAACACAATGGTAGAATTGCTTATACAAATTTCTATTTCAGGAAATGCCCAGTGCTAAGCTTAAACAAAAATTAAAAATAGTTAGGTAAAGTAGAAAAAATGCTTTTGTCAGCTTGTGTTGGTCCCCAAGTTACGCGCAGCGATGGAAGTGCCGCACCATTGGAGCCAAATTGCGCCATGAACGAACGTTTGCTACATCTTCTGCCAAAGTGCCATTTTGTCTAAGGATTGCTCCGCAATATTTGCGCCGAGACGAACTTAAGCAAAGCAAAACAAACATTTTATTATTCGTTGACACAAATATTTTGAGGTGTGGGGGAAAGAAAAATGGTAGAAATATGTATTTAACATGTGTCTCTGCTCACAGTATAGTTCGTTTCATCTTTGATCAGAGCATTACGCAACAACAGCAGCATTTAGAGTTTTTATCTTCACATTCAGAAGAACATGCCAAAAGCTTGTCATTGCCAAGTGATCTGCTATTTGGTTCTCATGACAGTTTTAATGGTGCCCGCTAAAATAACACATTTATTGGATTTCAATTTCCATAATAAGATTAAAAATATTAGATTCCAATAAACTTCGGGATATTTGGACCCAAAATATTTGGGATATTGAAGTCGAATATACTAAGGGTTATTATAGTCCAATACAATACGCGGTGTTGTATTGGTTTACAATTTCTATAATGCCATACAGCTTATTGGACCTTTGGGATTTTTTCAATGAGGATTTTGTCTCGGCGTCTACCATCAACAACCGCGTCACCAAAATAAGGGAGACATGAACAACCCCTGCAATGTAGTGGTAGGAGCCCCCACCGTAGCCCTAAGGGAGTAAGAGTGCTCTCTCAATCTTTTATTTAAACACTTTCCTGTCTGGCGTATATAAGACCTTCCACATGACAAGTGTGTCCGGTAGGGGACACCCGATGTACAGGTCACAAACGGTGTTTGACGTTTTTGTTGAGTTTATTTGTGCACTCAGTTCGCGGACGTTTTTTCAGCGCCAGCACTAACTCTCTCGCATACCTGGCTCATCTTCTGTGGAGCTGAGAGCACAACAGGAATCCCGTACCGTGTTTACCGAGTTTGTATTTTGTCGTATTTAAAATGACGAAGCAGTTATTGTGAACCTAATGAAGCACGCACTGCATTTCCTAGGCTGCTGTGAGGATCGACACACCCGGAGATCGGTTATTAAAAAAAAATAAGAGGGCTCGATGGGCGAGACATGCGCTGGCAAGAACATTCCATTTGTTTGAGAAAGGCAGACGCATGTGTCCGGTGCCTTTACTGAATAAACGTGGTAGTAGTCCGTCAATCCCCACATTGGTGAAACGGTCGAAAGCGTGAACAACGGCGACAATCAAAAAGCGTTAGCTTGATCCCGGCTCCTGTTCCTTCAATGGCTGTTCGACTTCCGCCGTACTGGGACAGAAACGCGAGAGTCTGGTTCCTGCAAGCAGAGTCCCGATTTCATCTCGCCGGCCTCACAAGCCAGAAGCGGAAGTACCACCATTCTGTCTCTGCTCTGTGACCGGCAGCAGCCAACATTGTGTACGACGATTTTGCTCACCCCTCGGCCACGGCCCCGTACGACCAGCTCAAGGCGACTCTTCTGCAGAGAATCAAGGCGTCGCACCGCTCCCGCTTGTAACTCATTTCAGCGCAAGAGCTGAGAGACCGCCGATTACAGTTGCTGAGACGAATGACCCAGCTTTTTGGTGAGCGAAGCACAATTGACGACAACCTGCTACAAGAACTGTTCCTTCAGCGTCTTCCCTCCATCGTTCAGATGGTCCTTGCTACTGCGAGGACTCAAGACTTGAAATGCCTCGCCACCCTGGCAGGTATAGTCATGGAGGTTACAAGTACGTCCGTCGCTAACGTTTCGCCTGCGACGTACAACGTGACAGACACCAAAAACTCTGACTCGTCACAAACATGGCGACGTGATTCGCCATCTGACAGCAACCTCGAGCTGCTATAATAGTGACTGGAGAATATCGTAGTCGCAGCAAGAATCCATCAAGGTCATCTTAGTTCCCGACAACGACGCGGGCGCTCAACATCTCTCCACAGGGCTACCGATAGCTCTCGCTTATCAAATCCGTTGGGAGTATTTTATTACCATCGCCGTTTCGGTTCGAAAGCTCGCCAAGCCCGCCACTACCTTCTTTCCTGCACCTGGCAGGGAACCGGCTGGCCAACCTCTAAAGGCGACGAATGGTCAAGGCCTTCCAGGAATTCGCCTGTATTACATCATGAACAAGACCACCGGTATCCGTTATCTCGTCGACACAGAGGCTGAGATAAGTGCCATTTGAGCCAAACGCGACAATCAATCACTCACGCCCATCTACTACCTTCGGACAGTGAACAACTGATGGATCCACGTCTATCAAGAACGGTTCATTACCATAAATATCGGCCTCCGGCGAGTGTTTAGATGGATATTTGTGGTACGTAGCAGACGTCAGGAAAACCATCATCGAGCAGATTTCCTCCAGCACCACAGCCTCCTCATGGACGTCAAGCAGAGGCATCTGATTGACTTTGCCACACAACTTTTCGTACAGGGCGTCGCCACAACCTACGCCTTAGGATTCGCGTCAGTCTTGCTCTAACATCCAATGAACATTACAAACTTGCCCTGCAGGATTTCCCGAGCCTCATGCGAGCACCTGACTGGACCAGACCTGTTTCGAACGATGTACACGACCATATCGGAAAAACAGGCGCTCCGGTACACTTCCGACCCCGTCGTCTGGCTCCAGAAAAACTACGCGTTGCTCAAGAAGAATTCGAGCATATGCTCGAGCTTGGGATAATCCCCCCCACCCCTCAAGCATCTGGACGTCCTACTACACGTGGCTTCCAAACATAGCGGAGATTGAAGACCTTGTGGAGACTATCGTGAACTGAACATGAACATGGTGACGCACCGCTACCCATTCCCGAACGCTACCATCTTTTCGAAAATCGACCTCACACGCGCGTACCATCAGATACCAGTTGCTGACGAAGACATCCCAAAGACAGACATCATAACACCGTTTGACTTGTTTGAATTTCTCCACATTACTTTTGGCCTCAGTTTTGAGGCTCAACATTCCACCGCTTTATCGACGCTGTCACGCGCAGGCTACACTTCCTTTTCGCCCACTTGAACGACTTACTGGACGCAAGCTGGACACCTGAGGAGCACACCAACTTCCGCAGGTTACTTTTCGAAAGACTTTTAGCCCACGGCATTATCATCAACATCACAAAATGTGAGTTTGCAAAAAGTTAGCTCAACTTCCTTGGACACCAACTGAACCGGGACGGCATCAGACCTTTGCAGTCAAAAGTGCAGGCGATCAAGGACTTTCTATGGCCCACGTCCATCACCAAGCTCCGCCAGTTTTTGGGCCCTGTATTTTTACCGCCCGTTTATTTTGAACTGCGCGAGACTGTTTCAACCCCTTGACTCACTCGTCGCCAAGTCACCACGTCCCACCTCCAGTCTACCTTTCAACGAAGACGCAGAACACGCTTTTTGCGAAATAAAGAAGGCACTGGCCGACGCGGTACTTCTGAGGCATCCACAGCATGGCGCCCAAACCTCGATCATGACCGACTCTTCAGCCACGCCTGTCGGCGCGGTCCTACACAAAAGGGTCGGTGGTGAGTCAAAGCCCTTGGTTTTTTTATCAAGAAGTTAAAGCCCGCCTAAATCCGCTACAGTGTATTTGGGAGAGAACTGCTTGCAGTGCATTTGGCCGTCAAGCACTTTCGACATCTTTCCGAAGGTCGTCCTTTTGTCATGAGGACGAACCATATGCCGCTAACGTACGCCATTTATACCTTTGGTTGCACTTACACGCCTCGAAAAATCCGGCAGCTCGCATACTTCTCAAAGTTTACCACGGAAATTCGACACGTACAAGGGAAGTTCAACGTCCCTGAGTATGTACTGAGCCAGGTAGATGCCGTGTCTACTTCAGCGCCACAAGTCGACATCCCCTTGATGGCTCACCATCAGGCCCATGGACGAAGAGTTAAAGCAGCTTCGCACGGGGAGCACATCCCTTCGGCTACAAGACGTCCAGTTTATTAGAAAAATGACCATCGTCTGCGACGCATCAACAGAAACACTTCACCCGTCTATAACAGTTGCGCTACCATGGCAGCTTGTTGATGCCATTTGTTGGTTGGCGCATCCCGGAGTACGGGCGACGCAGAAGCAGGTGGCCAGTCGTTATGTTCAATTACGGCTGAAGTGAGATGTTTGGGACTGGGTGCGCACATGCCTGGCAAATCAGCAAGCTAAAGCACATTGTCACCACGTTCCTCCACGCACGAGCATCTTGCCGCCAGATGTCCGTTTCTACAAGGTTCTTCTTCACCTTGTCGGGCCTCTCTCAACATCACAGGGGCAAGGGAAGAGTTTGAGATGTATTTACCGTTTTACACGATGGCCGGAAGCAACACCCCAACCGGACTCAACAGCAGCCACCTTGGCCAAAGCGTTCGTGACCACAGGGGTGGCACGCTTTGGATTCCCTTCCCTAGTTATCACCGGCAAAGGGCCGACAATACGAGTCCGGCTTCTTAACCGAGATGACTCGACTTTTGGGCGCCACAGGATCCCAGGCAATCACTAATCATTCCCAGTCGAATGGTCTGGTCAAGTGTTTCCACCGCCGCATGAAGACTGCGCTCATGGTTCATGCCACTAAACCCAGTGGGTGAAGCAGCTCCCACTCGTCTTGCTTGGAGTCAAAATGGACCTGAAACAAGACCTCGGCTGTGGGACCTCCGAACTGGTTTATGGAACAACTTTGCGATCACCATCAGACTTTTTCGAGGTCGACCCGCGACAACCACACTACCAGAGGACTACACCCCAAAGCTGAAGGACATTATAACGGATCGAAGACTAGTTTTAACGTTAGCAGTGTAAATCAAGACGCCCTACGTCATACAAGACCTCCAGAATGCGATGCATTTGTTTTTGCGGCAAACAAAAGAGCGCAAGGCATTGCAACTACAGTACGTGAAACCATTTTCTATTCTCGAAAGGAAACTGAATGGTTTCGTTGCTCAGGTCGACGTGCACCAGGACACGATTGCTCTCGAGCGGCTGAAACCTGCCCATCTCAAAAATTTACCCATGAACCTCGCATCTTATTAAACAAACGTTGAAAAATTCAGGCCTAAAAAGAAGTCGACCCACGTCCAGTGGCAGCGTTAACTCTAAAACTCGTGTCCAGTGTGTTTATGTTTGTTTTTTAATTACCTTAAAGGCCGACGACCAGACTCGAGATTCTGCAAGGCAGAAGATTTTCCTCACCATGGGAGAGGAGGAAGCAGGCAACGGTGGACAGGGTAGAAGGGGGAGAGGAGGAAGCGAGAGAAAAGTGGAAAGCGCGAAATGGTCGTCGGTCTTTAAAATATCTACCTATTTTTCATCGCTCGGACGTGCCCCTCGCTAAGGGTGCATATCTGTGAGGACCGGCCGGGGCATGCGCAGATCGGTTTATAAAATAAAAAAAGAAGATTCCATGCGCAAGACACGCGCTGGCAAGAACATCTGAGTTGTGGAAAAAGGCAAACGCATGTGCCCGGTGTTCTAACTGAGTTAACGTTGCAGGATTGTTTTAATCCCTACACTGTCAGTTGAACAAAGCCACAATTATGTACGCCGCAAAATGTAGGAAAAGGAATGAGTTGTTGTGAAACGCCTCAATATTTGCTGGCGGCGATGCTGACGCAAGCTAGGCGGCTCTGGGAGGATCCTCGAGTTAAAGACCCTTGATGTGTTTGCGTCTTTCTTGTTGCATGTAGCGTCAAATGAACCAGTGCACGAGGTACGTCGTGTCTAGAGCGGCTCTTGGAAGCAAATGGCGGCGCAGCACTGAAATGGGCGGTCCTTGGAGGAGAATGGCGGCTGAAAACCTGCTTGTGGCACGTGTCTTGCGCGTTTCTGTTACAATGGTTGTCGGCACTTGTAAAAAAACAACTTTATCAAGGGGCATTATGTCAAATGGTTACCCTTAAAGGGAAAAGGCAGACGCCTTGTCTTCTATAAAGAGTATTCGAACCACATCCGGCCGCTCTGACGGGGTGAGAGAGATACATCCGGTTATTTTATGTTTACATTAGTTTTGGGTGGGCGCGCGTTGACTCTAGTTTCTCCAGCGAGAAATTGCGTGAGAGCTATGCATCAAAAATGTCCAGGTGTCATGCTTTTATGTTGCTGGAATTCGAATGCAGCATGAACAAAATGTCACGAGTGAAATTTCTCGAGAAGAGGGACGCCGCCGACGCTGCTGAGGGCCGCCCAGCTTGGGTGATCAAAGGCGATGTTTAGCAGATAGTTCTTGCGTACTTCGATGAACTGCCGAAAGATGGCGCAACGTTAGAAACGGAAGAATGCGGCGACGCTCCGGACCATCTTCACAGAATGATAGTACTAACCGGGCCATTGCGCGAGAAAGACATGCAAGGTGACGCGGAAACTTTTGAAAGAATTTTGAAATACCAAAAATCAGCAAGTCAAAACATTTGACTATTGCGCAAAACAGCGACTCCTGTCGCACTGAAAGGAGTAATGAAAACTTTCGGGGTATATACTTCTAAATCAAGATCCCACTCGGTGATCCCCTCGGTGAAGCTCCTCACGTATCTTTGGCACCTGAGGCAGATAGTTGCCGATCACCAATGCCTTGCCGTTTACAAAGTAGTTGAACAACTTTGCGGACTTGTAGGCTTTAAGACCTTGTCAGTGGTGCTATACTGCGCGAATCTTTCGATTTGTGGTGTAACTCGAACGTTAAGGTGGAACCACAAGCACGAAAAGTTTGTATTCGAGGCTCTACCCTAACGCAAGGGTTCACATGCGCGGCCGTCTCAAATCTGACGATTATCCTACGTGGCGTTGACGCCACTACGCAGTTAGGGCGCAGAAATTGCCGCATTTCTCTTTGTTTTTCTGCTGTCTTCGCTCTTTACTTTCTGCATTGAAGCGAGTAAATAATAGATTAAATGTTAACTTTAGCAGACTTAACGTGAAGTAAAATAATTTCAATATATGTGAAACATTAGTTCGAACTTTGTGACGTAAAATACATTTGACTAAACTAGCACAACCTGTTTGGCCAAAAAACATACACTGGTCTTCAAAAAAAAGATGGTAGACACAGTAAAACATTGTTGTGTTGATGTTGGCGCCTCATTTGCCTCGTCGCTTTATTTGTTTACGAGGATGTTGGTGTCGTTATGAGAATAAAACTTTGTGGTTAACAGTATGCTTCTACACCGATCACAATCTGCGAAGCCTCCTTTGCGAAATTCACGTGAACGAGAGCCGTAAATTAAATGTCTTGTTTGCTGGTGGCTGCGATATGATCCCTCAAAATGAAGTGTGCTGACATTTCCTCGCCGAGAATTTTCGATATGTTGTGAGTTCGATTGAAAGTGCAGCGTTGTGGTTGGTTCCCTTTGATCTGCCTTAATTACAATGGTAGTCCCCATAAGCCTTTGTGCCCTTGGTGAAGGAATAGGCTTGACTGCATAATACCTGGGAGGTAATTTTGTTTATTAATTTTACCATTCCTTCTCTAGTCATCGTGCAAACATCTTTGCGTTGAACGACTTTCTCAAAGACGGCTTCTCATGTTACTACCCAGGTACCTCGCTGTCCCATTCGTCACGGTGCGTGTGACGATCCCGCGCTGTTTGACATGGAAACGCTCGTGGAGCTAGAACGGTTCTGTTTGCAATGAACAATCGTGTATTGAGCTCCACTTCTGACGCCAAAATGACACATGGCCTAGATTGCACGGGATTATTTGCATTGTTATGATAAACAGTCATATCCTTCGAGAAACAAACTTGAAAGAAAATGGCTGCAAAACTCGAAAGGCCATTGCCGCGATACTTGCTAGTTGCTGGGGTCAGACTTGAGATCGGCTGCTTGACCAACGCACACTTGAACGCTTTCCTGATGCAAATGAGTTTATTCGGCAGCAGTACCGGGTCGAAAAGCATGTTAAGATGGTGACGTCGAGGACACAACCTTTGGAGAGATGCAAAATTGGGCATCTACGTGTGTGCCGACATTATGAAGCTTCAAAGACGTGTGATTTGATGTACCTTATAAAGACGGCGTTAATATAAAGGCGGAAAAACCTTTCTTTATTCAGCGTTGTCACACGCCGATAAGGCGAACGTTACTTTAAAATCAGGCGTGTAATGCTTCCGGTCGTGCCGAGAATGCAGCGAACAGCAAGAGAAACAGATGTCACGTCAACCGACAACAAACGAACCGACAAAAAAAAAGGAAACGAGCCATAGAGATTAGTGTGGAATTGAATGATGATTCATCGGACGAGGAATGCAGACGGTGTTAAATGCCATGCAAGTTCGCCAGCGCTTCGAGAACACGCCTTTTTGTTTCGTTTTCAAATTGCACTTTGTAGATTTTTGATATCGCAGTGAAATATGAACAGACACTACATTGTGTACGCAGGCTTCACAAATGTGTTTTTGTGAGCCTGTATTTCGCGTGAATGCTTGGAAAGCTACAATCACTCAGCATATATGATGTCCCGAATTAAGTAAAATTGTCTTATTTTTAATATTCTAACAATTTATAAGCACTGTTTATACCATATGGTAGAGTATTCTACTTTGAAGTGCAGTCGTACTATTTTCAGAGTGATTCTGCTTGGTACAAACTACCAATATGGTTGGAGACATCTTTGACATATTAGTTCCTTTATAATTAGATCGGGTAGTTTCTCCTGCCCAAATCTCGCAGCAGATATTGCGAAAATGTCTATTTCTACTTTTGGGTCAGGAATGGGCGACATAGCTATAACAAATAGGTGTGGCAGAAGAGTAATGAGACTGATTTTCTAGTAAACATGAATTTAACTTTTTTTACAAATCAGAAGTCGCCCTTGAAGTTGTTTCCTTGTATAGTTACGCATCGACGGAGGGGCTGTTTCAATAGTTCGAAGCTGTGCTAGAAGGCTTCTACTGGAATGCCTTTCAGCTCGTCGGTTAAGCCCTTCTGGATGTTATCTAAAGTAATAAATTGGTGGCCTTTCAAGGTGTATTTGAGCCGGGGGAATAAAAAGAAGTCACAAGAACAAATATTCGGCGAATAGGGGCTGGGAAACGACAGGAATGCCTTTTTCTAAAAATATTCCTTGATGGAGAGCATGGTATGACATGGGGCGTTGTCGTTGTGCAGCATTCAAGTGCGTACAATGCCTTGCCGCACATGTGCGGCCAGGCATTGCACGCTGAACATTTCAAGGTCTGACCTATACAAGGTGTGTTAGACCGTTTGTCGTGGAGGGACACTTTTCATTTCTGGACGATCCCCTGTCTGTCAAAAAAACAAATTCGTAATTATTTAATTTTTAATTTGATGACACCACGTTGCACAAATTTTTGCCGGTTCATTTTTGTGACGCACCTTAAAAAAACAACTTTACTTGAGACGTTCTCAAAGATCGCGTAGCAACTGTAGCAAGTTCAATGTTATACTGTGTCTGCGGCAGGGGTTAACCTAACTGTCATGTGAAGGGGAAGCAGCAGCATTGTCGGTTCACGCACAGTTTTGCCTGTCTCATTACGTTTCTGCCGCACCTCGTAGATTCTATTTAGCATTTACCTTTCCTACTCTACTGCCGTTTCTCATTAATGCTTACTGGTGGTAACTCAATAAAACGTGTTGGCTCAGCATAAACGTCAAATTTCTATAAAAGCCAATTCACCCTACTCTTCAATATTATTGAGCTGTTCTTCTCTTTTGGAATAACTATCCGTTTATATTCTGATATATTCCCCACATTAAAAAGATGTGTGTTGAAAGAAAGGATTATGGTGCACCTTTCCTCTGTCAGAGATGTGGCAGTCACCCACAGCAATGACTGATAAACTTCCTTTCTTATCGACAACTTCGTCAGTTCAATTTACAAGAGTTTGCAAATATTGCCACGCGCGTCGCTGAGCGAGAGCGTGCGTGGCCGAATGGTTTCCGCGCTTGACTGTCGCGCGGAAGCTCTGGGTTCGACTCGTGTTAGCAGAATATTCGTTTATTTATTCTTTCTACTTGTCCATCTCGCAAGTTGGAGAACCTTCTCGCCTCATCGAGTTACGGATGTTCTACGCGCCGAACGTTCTAGGCCGAATGTTCCTGAAACCCACGCCGATACAAAATGTGCTCCACGTGGCGAGCCGGAGTCAATCTCGCTCCACGCTCGATCCTGCTTTTTCGCCGACATCGACGCCATTAAACGTTTAGATTCTTGAGTTATTCTTTACCTCATCCTTCGTCATTCGTGACAATATTGTGGCACCCACAAAGTATTCTGGGTTTAATCCCGACCCCTGCCCTTTTCTATCTGGATTAACATCCGACCAGAGTGCGCTTGTGCATCACTACTCTGTGTGATGCACGTTAAAGACTGCAGGCTAACATTCGTAATGCACGCACAACATACGCGCGCACACACGCTCGCACACACACACAGACACAAAAAGGCGCAAACGCGCGCACGATGACTAGCTGAATTAATTGTTTACCCCCAAGGCTACCTATCCGTTCCTTATACTTACCGTTTGTAAAAAGCAGGTTGTCCGGTGAACCAGAAGTTGTTTTATCTAAATGTAAAATCGATTCTGAATTAGTCTGATGAATTAAACATATTTGTGGATGGTTTCAACTTTCTCTTTGATGTTACTATGCTTACTGAAACATGGTCTATTCTAAAATATTCAGCGCAAACACAACCAATAGAGTAAGAGTATATGTATACATGTAAAAACAAAGTCTGGGTTGTACACTTGTTTACGACTTCACAACTATTACGAACGACTATAAAATACTAACTATACAGCATACAAATACAGTATTTTTTGTTTATTACGCGCCAAGTGGTAATGCACCTTTTTTAAGTTTCTGAATGGAAATTTTATGTTTATTGGTTAAAACAAATTGGTTGCCTGTTTTGGCGGTGTTTTCAATAAAGACATGCTTTCGTTTCCCCACAAAAGATGGAATTGCTGTCTCTCTATCTATAATATGGTTTGTTTTATGCTATTTCTAAACCTAATCTTATACCACTTCGAAATGGGTGTTGCCGGATTTATTTTTAATCATTGTTTCAGAACAATACATAGCTGCTGACGCGTTTAGGGAAACTATTAGTGATCGCCGTCCAATATATATTATTTCTGATGTGGACTACAGCTAAAAAAAAGGATCCTCAGATATGTTTTAAAATATAAGCACGAGAAACCTTGATTTTTTTTTAACAACAGATAAATTCTGAAAGCTAAAGTGCAGTGCTGTCTAGGTGTATTTGTTGTCTAGTTACTGTACTTGCTGTTTACCGTGAATTCTTTCCTGTCTGACGCATATTTTATTTAACCTAGCACCTGAGAACGGAACTTTAAAAAAAATGAAAGTGGGAAAGGTGACTGTGTTATATAAATCTGGGGATAAAAAACAACCTAGAAAACTATTGTCTTCTTTCTGTTCTTCCCATATTTTCAGAAGGTCTAGAAAAGTATATGGCATCACAGGCTACATATATTCGGCGAAAAATGTTCCGTTCTAACGGCCATTAATTATCGATTTATGAATGGTTGTTCTACAGAACTTGCTTTGTTAACACAAAAAGTACTTATTTTAAACAAAATTGAAAATAAAGTATTAACACTTGAAGTATTTGTTGAATTTGGGAATGCGTTTGATCTCATCAATTATGTTACTGTGCTTGAAAGGTTGTATTTTTACGGTTTTCGTGGTGTTTCTTTCGGATATGATTAGAACTTATCTCCGTCATCGCTACCGGTGCGTTGTAATAAATAAAAAAACATAAAAGCTTAGGCCACAAACTGCTGGCGCGCCGCAGGGAAGTATACTAGGACCACTTCGTGTATCTCTACATCAAAGCCCATTCAAATATTGATGAAAACGCAAGTCTCAATATCTATGCTGATGATAAATGTATATTTTTTAGGTTTTGATACAGATCAGATTATAAGTATTGCAAATACGTTATTGAAAACGTTAAATGCTTATAGCGATTCAAACGTTTTACAAAGAAAATTAAGTAAAAACAAAGCCGCATTATTTAGATCCGATATAGGAACTGTATTTTTTCTTCCATTATTTCTCTTGGAACACAGCGTATGGATGTAATAAAAAGCGTAAAAGTTCTGGATATTATTTTCAATCAATACATGTCATGGGACGAAACTGCACAACAGACATACCAAAAGCTATCGAGAGCTGTAGTATTGAAGGTATTATGTACAAATATCATCATATCCGAATTTCGTTTAATCTACTTCATATATTTCCATTTTTTACTCCAAGTGTTATGATTTCTTCATAGTACGGAGAATATGACCAACCCAGACATTGAGGTAGTGCATTCTCTACAAAAAAGCTGTTCGCAATATATGTAGCCCTGTATACGATACTCATACCAGCCCATTTTTTTCATATATTGGTGAGAAGGCGAAGATGACGACGGGCAGTGGCGCGCACGACCATGTCACGCGCGGGCCCCACAACCCTGCTAGGCCTCCATAAATCATTTTAATTTTTTTACAGCGGGGCTGTTAAGGGCTAGTTTCTTCGTGGGGAAAGGCTTCCCCAGAGTGGAAAGGCTGGAAAGGCAGGAGAGAAGAAAGTTATATCGACTCAACTGAACATAACATTTTCCCCTCTCTTTGTTTTTTTTTAAGGTAGGAAGAAGAGACAAAGGAGAGAGAGAGAGAGACCAGAGAGAATATTGAAAAGAAAAAGTCAAATTAGAGGAAAGGAACCTAAAACAGAAATCTTCGCCGGCGGTGGGGCTAGGAGGCCGGTCGGGCAGTATTCGGCGAGGTGCGACTTTCTTCTTGCTTTCCGTTGTGTGTGAATCAATATAATATCATTTGGCTGCTAGCTGTGCCGAAGAGACAATTACACTCACACCTATGTCAAATACTGCGAAAAAAAAAAGCGGTAATGTCTTTTGCCGGGGTGACACGTGCGTTACAGCATAAGAAGATAAATTATCCTTGTTTCGGATGCCGAGCGAAGTTTCTCGGTTTAGCGATATGGGATCACCAGATGCAATAAAAGAAAGTCTATGGCCCGTACCTCTATTTAATATCTTTCTGGAGGGAAAAAAGGATGTTTAAGAAGAATGTGCTAGCCGTGTGACATGGCAGAGAAAACAAACGTTTTTAATTGGGATTACTCTTCAATAAAGGCAACAGATGAAGTTTCTTCCTTTATATTGACAATCCCGCTGTTTAATTTTATATAAGTCACGCCAACTAGATTAAATTGATTCCCCACATTTCTTGCCTTAAAAACGTTGGCTGAACATTCAATAGTTAAAAAAGCTCGGCAACAATAATCCATGATACAGAAAAAATATGTTTTGACACCAGAACAAAAACTTGGAATTAAAATGTTTGCAAAAATGTACAACTTACAAAAAAAATTGAAAGAGTTTTGAAGCTATACTTTGTTTCACCTTATCTGCGAGCGAAGGCAAAGCTGGAAGCGCGAGCACGAAAGCTCCGTCCGTTCAGGCTTTGCTCGAGCGCGCGAGCTGGGGAGAAACGCAAAAAGCGCTGGTCTCGCGCTTCTAGCTTTGGCTTCGCTCTACAGATAAAATGAAACGAAGTATAAAGTGGAGAGGAAAGCATTTTCGTTCTCACAAGCGACCAGACAAAAGCAAACGAAGATTACGACCATCTTTACACTGAATAAGGCGTTTCAGCTTCGACCGTCAGACCTCTGTCAGCCGTCGGATGTCCACGCTGTGCCTCACAGCAAACTCACCGCGTTCTTGCGCATCGCTACATAATTACGGCCGCCAGACGTCACACCTACTCAGTCTAGTACACCCTAATCATGCTGACCATAGTGCCGATGCACCGGTGGCGAAATCACCTGCATCACATGAGCCTCTCCAGTCCCCACAGTACCCCGTACTGTAGTGCACTGTGCGGCTGATTAAAAGTGTCTATATGCCGAGGGCAAAATCAGCTCCACCCTAAGAATTTTGCTGGACAAGGTAGCTCTTGGGAACTTTGGTCACAACGCAACAGATGACACAAGCACCCACAAAAACCTAACTTGAACTTTCCATTATGTTTTTGCTGACTTTAAACAAAACTGAGCGAGGCTTACTGAGGGGAGAGTTTGTATATTGTCACGAAAGGAAATGACACGAGGACGAGCAGTGAACTGAAAAAAATTACACCATCTTCCCTAGGGGAACCATTGGGTGATGCGGAGCATCGCGGATCGTAACTAATTTATTCCCTTCTTAACTGATTTATTTTGGCCGGCCGGATTTGGGCTGGGGCGGACGCGAGCGGCCGAGAAACGCTAGCAGATGACAGCCGCAGAGTTGCGGGGAAAGCCCACCCCACTGGAAAGCCCTTGCGTGGTGCTGCGACCCGCGCGCCCAGAACTATCCTCCTTTCACTCCTCTGGGGGAACGCGCGCAGCGCGCTACTTGAAGGAGAGGAGACTAGAGGAGGAGAGTTGCGCATGCGCGCGCGGTGTGAGTGGAAGCGAACGCACGCGAAGTGCACGGATTTGGTAGAGAGAGAGAGAGCGGAGAGAGTAACGCGCAGCTGTTGGAGAGAGGAAGGAGGAGGGTTGCGCATGCGTAGTGTGAGTGCGGACTACTACGCCGACGCCGACGCCGCGGGACATAGACCCGAGCAAGAGATGCTCCGCATCTAAAATAAAGGTTTAAGGGGCGAACTTGTGCCAGCCAAAAAGAAGTAACGAAAAAAAGCGTCGAGGCAGCAGAAAAAGCAGGCGGCGATTCGGCGGCGAAACAGAGAGCGCGAGCGAGACTGACTCGACAAGGTCGCGGGTAGCTGCTTATCTACAGTGCGTCACTATCTCGAAAGTTCGGCAAAGAAGGCTCGAGCGTCGCGCGCTCGGGGCGAGGATGAACTGGCACTTTCGAGAACAACAAAGCAGGTGGAAAGTTACGTCTGGTGCGAGAATGAACGCGAATCTTCTAGATGTCGGTGACCGAGCGTTGCTTTCTGAGCCCTGCGGGCGGCATTATCCCCCTTTTAAAAGTGCATCGTCCCGATGCAACGCGAAAGGAAAACAGAAATGGCTAAAAAATTTACGGTGAAACGAAATAAACAAGCAGTGTCGTAATCCTAGCGCGCGTAGAACGGCTTGAGTCGAACTACGTGGACGACTTCGGGTCGCGGCTGGCGGCGTCCTGATGGTCGGGTTCCGTCGGGGAGCACCTCGTAGTTCAAGTCCCCAAGGCGGCGGATGACCTTGTAGGGTCCGAAGTAGCGTTTTAACAGTTTTTCGCTAAGGCCGCGGCGGCGAATGGGCGTCCACACCCATACCCTGTCTCCGGGCTGGAACTCCACGTCGCGGCGACGAAGGTTGTACCGGCCAGCGTCCACACGTTGCTGGTCCTTTATTCGAAGACGGGCTAGCTGGCGTATACTTCTTCTGCTCGTTGGGTGACCAGCTGGGCGTCGTTGGTGCCGTCGTCCATCGGGTCGTGGGGCAGCATGTCGTCGAGCATCGTCGTCACCTTTCTGCCGTGCACCAGCTGAAAAGGTGTAAAGCCGGTAGTTTCTTGAATCGCCGTGTTGTACGCAAACGTGACGTAGGGCAGCACTTCATCGCATGTCTTGTGTTCCACGTCCACGTACTATCGTGGACACTGTTAGCTATAACACGGCAGCGGCGGCCGTCCCGTACCCCCAGCGCCTCATAGCAGGCGCCGTCCGAAACTCCGCGCATGCGCCGTGTGGCGGACTCGCTCTTCCCGTTTGCGAGCACACCCTCGCTTTGTCGTCTGCTAGGCGCAGAGCAGGCGATGCCACAGTGCTGCTCGTCTGGTACCCTCGCTCTTGCGAACTGGTCTCAAACTCATTTTAAATCGGCGATTTTTATTGGGGCAGATTGCAGAGTCATTAAGGCATTAACCCTGTCTACTTTTTTTTTTTTGCTTTTTCAGAAACAGGATTTTGCAATGCATCTTTAACAATATGCGTTCGCAAACCAGTATGAGCGCAGCAGGTGTGATACAGAAATAGACTGTTATACTCCGTTTCACCTTAAGTCCGAGTGCAGCGTACGCTACAAAACGACAGAGCCAATCAAATAGCGGCAAAAGTGCAACGTCACGGAGTGCATCACCGGGGGACACAATAAGGTGCAAAAAGTGCGCTTTTGTCGCTGCTTGGTTGGCCCTATCGTCTCGTAGCGTCCGCTGCGCTTAGACCTAAAGTGAAACGGAGTATAACTGCAAGTTTGTCCCATAAAAAAAATGTAGTCTACCGTGATATTACAATTAGTGGCGATGATTATCCTTAGCCAGTGGAGTCAGGGAATTAACCGTGGACACCTCTTACTCGGTGGTTCGCTGAACCGTGTTCAGGGAAAATTGGCGAGCGCTGTGGCGTCGTCTGCTCTGTGCCTAGCAGACGACAAAGCGAGGGTGTGCTCGCAGGCGGGAAGAGCGAGTCCGCTACACGGCGCATGCGCGGAGTTTCGGACGGCGCCTGCTATGAGGCGCTGGGGGTACGGGACGGCCGCCGCTGCCGTGTTATAGCTAACAGTGTCCACGATAGTACATCGATATCATGTCGGCGATGGTCTTGTTTAGTCGCTCCGTCAGCCCGTTGGTATGCGGGTGGTATGCCGTGGTCCGGCGGTGGTCTTTGTGGCTCAGGCGGAGTATCTCTTGTGTCAGTTGCGTTATGAACGAGGATCCTCGGTCCGTAATCAGGACTTGGGGAGCGCCGTGTTGAAGGACGATAGACTCCACGAACAACTTGGCTACTTCCACGGAGTTCCCCGACGGGAGTGCTTTTGTCTCGGCGTACCTGGTGAGATAATCAGTTGCCATGATTATCCAACTGTTTCCCTGCGTCGACGGCGGAAAATGGTCCGAGAAGATCCATTCCAATCTGCTGGAATGGTGCAGTTGGGGGCGCGATCGGTTGCAGGAGACCTGCCGGCTTTGTCGGTGGTTTCTTGCGTCGTTGGCATTCGTGGCACAAACGGACGTAGAGGTGGACAGTCTTCGGGAGCTTGGGCCAGTAGTATTTTTCTCGGATCCGTGCAAGAGTCCTACTGTAGCCAAGGTGACCAGATGTTGCGTCGTCGTGGCAGGCTTGGAAGATCTCTACTGGAAGACTAGCAGGAATCACCAAGAGCCACGTCGAGTTGTTGTCCCCCGAAGTTCCTCGTGCGACTAGAGCACTCCTCAGAGCGGAGCGCTCGTGTCCAGACCGTGCTAGGCGAGGTTCAATTTCTTTGTTGTGCTTTCTTAGTAAACAGCCGGGCTGGGGGGACAAGAAGTTCGATAAAGCGCCCCCTATAGTTCAATCTCCTGCCCAATAGACGATTGCAAGCAAGGCGACTGACCCAGCTATGTCTGCTCGTGCGGGAAAGTCCGTGAAATTGAAAGCTTGCAAAAACTAAGTTCACGCGCCACCTGGACCTGCTTAAGGTCATGGGGCACCAGTGGGTGCGCCATGCTCGCAATTGCCTATAAACTCTTTTGCTGTTTTCAAACATGAACTGCCGCTAGCGTCACAAGCAACTTCCGCTCGCTCCGCTTGTGCAATCCTGTCGTGCTTGCTTATGTCACAGTGCTAGAAAGCATGACTTCCACAGGGACAACAAAGTTGGTAGATTTAACGAGGGCCTTCGGCTGTACAATATAAAGCCTTGGAGAAGGCAATTTGGCTTATAAGAATATCCAAAAAAATATTTTAAAAAATTTCGCGCTTCATCGTTTTTATCTTGTTGGCGTTCACCTGAAGAATTTATGGTCAAACTTTTCAAGATCGGAAGTTCTCTGGGACGTAAAATATTGGAGCACTGCCTGGTTGCGTTTGTTATGGAAAGGGCCTATACACCTTCCCACAAAAGCGTATGAGGGTGCGTTTATTGCTTTGCTTGTGTGCTGTGCATGCGCACTTTCATGGCTGCCGGAATTGCACACGAGCCCTGGCTAAACTGTGATTTGGCACGTGTTTTCTGTCATTTTTCGTAAGCACTTGAAACACGGATGATCTGCGTCAACTATTTGTTCTACATTGTGAAGGCTAGTGTAACTCCCAGTGTGGACAGTTCCGCACTGCGGCGAGCGCGCGTGGCCTTGTCTTTTGCGCCTCATTTGCATGCGCTCGCGCAACTAGCTTCGTTAGAGTTGAAGAACTCTGAATGCTTGAGTGCCTCAATTACCTTCTGTCTGGGGTGATGACATCGTTTGCATTACCGAATGCCGACAGCACGCCCTCAAAGAAAAATACAAAGAAATCACTGAAAACAAAATGTCCTCTTAGCACAGTCGACGCCGAGGGTGCGTGCAGAAATACGATTTTCACGCGCCTTAGAAAGGAAAAAAAGCGCGCGGAAAAAATGGCTACATGTCATCTCCCTAAGCAAGGCTTACATGAAGGCATCCTAGTGAAAGCTATGCTAGCTTCGACAAGGTAGCACAAATTTGCTGACGTCGAGTATATAGAAAGTGTGATTCTCACACCGCGGTACAACCATCGCTAAAAGTTGCATATTGTGAACACACAAAAGAGGTAGCTGTTGCCGGAGAATACCAACGAACCTCTTTGCCTCATGCAGCTGAAGTAATAGTATGTGAGTGTGCGTGCCTTTGAACAGTTCTTACCGTAGATTAATTCATAATCCAAGTTTTATACTGCGCCCTTTATCACATAATCAGGAAAAAATATTATAATTCACTTTTTTTAGTTATTAAGTATATATTTAAAGTTGACCGTTTAATCGATAAATAATCGATAAAATGGTGGCAATTAATCAGGTTACTTTTAATCGGCGCCCAGCCCTATTATAAATTAAAATTATGTGGGGTCATTTGCATCAGTAATCCTTCCCTTGCATTAACAGATGCGGTGATACTGTTTATTTTTGACATTGCCGTATGTTCTTAGATAAGATTTCTGATCTAGCGGTTTCTTCGGACTTTTTAACATCGAAGCCGGTATAACATTTTTTTTGCACGTGAAAAGGGAAGAAAGTGTGGAGGAGATAACAGTTTATTTTACTATGTGTTCTCTGAAATTTGATTAAACTGCCAGTTGCGAGTGAGCGCTTGCATGCCCTGTTTGTTTAATTCTTTGCCCTCATTTTTTGTGTGTATTTTAACCAGAATGACGCCACTATGTTTGACTTCGCGGGCAGCGTATTCCAGAACTACGATATCTCTTCCCCAAAACAAGGATCATGATAGTGTTGAATGGTCGTTGAACGAGCATTGTCGCCCATTTTTTCCAGATAGTGAAGCCAACGCTTTAAGGCAGCAGACTGAGTTGTCAATTTTGGTGCCGACAATGCCCTTTGGAATTAAAATGTAAGGAAGCGCCGATGTGAGCACAGCCAACATAAAGCCGTGTAGTATTTCAATAACATCTCAAATTCTCGTTTGAAAGGGTTGGAGCGAATGAGTGGCAGAGAAGATGGACATTGGTTACATAGGTGGCAAGTGTCGCTATTGTGGGTAGTGAGGGTTATTTCTACTTTCAGGTTTCTTCGAACTACAACTTCTGTGGTGTGAAACTAAAACGGCGAACCGAACGCTCGCGGCAGATAAAGTACTGACATGGCCGGGAATGACGTCACGTGAAATCTATGTATAGGTTTGCCTCGACAAATGTCTTAGCAGGCTACTCGGTAGGGAAGAAGGGAAAGGGGGATTTACTTTATCAGATAAAATAATAAGAGAAGATAATAAAAGGAGATCGATTTATAGTGGTTTAGGAACAATGTACTCTTCACAAACGTGGGAGTAATGTTCCTCCTTCCCCTGTGGATGGTTGTTTTCCCGATCCCCGTCGTCTTCCTCGGGTTTCCATCGGGACCCCGTGACCGTGCAACGCTGTGCTGTGCAGTGGCCTGCCGTTCTCCGCAGTCAGGAACCGGAGCACTCGTGATTGACGTTTTGGTATGTATATTTACACTGGAGAGCGAATAGGATACAGGAGCTGTCATGCTGTTGCTGCCACTCGTGGCAGCCTAACGCCAACAATTGCACCTCGGTGCCAAGTTCCTTCCACCGCACGGCAAGTTCTTTGTCCCTCAAGGCAGATTACGCAGAGCCCTCAGGACCTCGGGAGGATACCGTCCTGCTCCGCGCACGAGCTCGTTCAAACTCAACTTCTTTTGAAAAAAGGCGCGCTGACATTCCGAACGGGAGCCAAACCTCCCTTTTTTCCCGGAGTCGCCCACATGGTCGTGACAATTTCATTTCCCGAATTACCCCGGCGGCAAGGGCGACCACCCGCTCCCGCCCTGGGAACGAAGGCTTTGTTCACTTCCCAAGTGGGAAAATCTGCTTCCAGCTTCGGGAGCCGGCCGCCGCTTGCCGTCAAAGGAAAAAAAAACGTGAGGCATCGGGCGCCTCCGAAGGACGCTCCGGGTTACCACGCCGCCGATTCCCCGAGCTCTCTTAGCTACGCTCCTTTGGCCATCCCTACACTGGGCATATATGCACGGGAGACGTACGGAAACTACAGCGTTCTCCGTAGGTGTAGCATTCAATTCCGCAGAAGCTTACCCATTTCTCTATTCGTTGGCTTTAAACGGCGGAAAGGCTGGAGTGTCGAGGATAATCTGCCTATCCTAGAAATAAGATAACCAGTCATTAAAGTTCCGCTGAGGCAAATATCGCAACGCCAATCTCAAACGATCTCGCACACACTGATTTCCCGACATGGGTTGCTCAAACTGATTGAACGACTAAACATTTCCATGATAAATTCAACAAAGGCACTTACGGAACTGAACGACTGATTCTCTAATTTAGTGGAAGACGAATGGAACGGTGAGAGCGTGCGAACGTGACTGACAAGACCGCGAAAGATCGAGCCCTTTCGTTTTTCTCTAATATGGGTCTGTGGCAATAACCGCGCGCTACTATAAACATCAATGGGCCTTGTTGTTGTTTTTTTTAATTTTAATCTGAAACTTGCGAACGCTACGATTTAACTAAGCAAAGTATGCAGCCCTCATGGCGCTCGTCGTCACCTGAAGTTTGACATCCCCGACCCAACAAATCACGCGCATAAAAAAACGGAGTCTCAAGCTGTCTTCGCTGTGCGTGAGAGATATAGCCGATGATAGCATGCATACAAAACGACGAGCGTCACGACGATGTACTTGTTGGGCGGATATATTGGTTCCTTGTGAAGAAAGGATTGGCTGAGGTCAAACTTAACGTAAAAAAAAATTAGAGCCATAAAACAGTTTAAGTAAAATTTACGATTCTTAGATATATCAGTTGGCGAGCTTCACTAAGGAGCAGTATTCGAAACCGGTTCTTCACTGTTTCCGGCATCCGAGCTGGTAAGGGCGGATATACAGGGTGTTTCACCAAGAGTGGACAAATTCGATATTGCGAAAACTACGCGTCGCAACAAAAAAGACTTGTGTCGTTTCGGTCCTGGGCCAGTGGCCCATTTAGGAAAATTACTAAAATCCGGAATAATTCCATTGTTAATTATTTTTGCGTAATTAAATTTTCTAATATTGACTTTCAAGGCACGGTTTCAATTAGCAAATCGCTCAGCATCATCAAAAAACACTAAATCAACAAATTGCAGAACGATAGAATTCACGCGAAGCATTTTACGGCTTTCTGAAAAACCGCACAAATTCGACGGGTTTTTCAGTTTCGGTTTGCTATCGATTCGCATCTCCGCCCCGACGGCACCGCACTCCGTGAAAAATAGTGCAACCAGTCTCTGCTAAGTCGCGCGATGACAGCGCAGCAGAGGTTGGTTGCACTATTTCTCTACGGGGCGCGGTGCCGTCGGGGCGGAGATACGCTCCGATAACAAACCGAAACGTAAAAACCCGTCGAATTTGTGCGGCTTTTCAGAAAGCCGTAAAATGCCTCGCGTGAATTCTATCGTTCTGCAATTTGTTGATTTAGTGTTTTTTGATGATGCTGAGCGATTTGCTAATTGAAACCGTGCCTGAAAGTCAATATTAGAAAATTTAATTACGCAAAAATAATTAACAATCGAATTATTCCGGATTTTAGTAATTTTCCTAAATGGGCCGCTGGCCCAGGACCGAAACGACACTAAGCCTTTTTTTGTTGCGACGCGTAGTTGTCGCAAAATCGGAATTCGTCCACCTTTCGTGAAACACCCTGCATAGCCCTTTATGTTTTAAGAGTAGGGCAAGGGGCGTCGATGCAAGAGGCACGTGCAACGTGCAGTTTGGGAAGATCATGGCGGCACAACGCAGAACTGACCTAGATCCCCAACGCTATGCTCTTACCGAAGTGGTGCGCGGCACGTGTCTCGAGATTTACACAACAATGAATGACGCCACTCTTCTCAGGATAGAACGGCTTTAGGTAAATGAATTTTCTAGAGCCACCAGCGTCAACGCTTCAACGGTCAATGAAGAATCACGTTTTTAAATGACGCTGTTTTACCGTGAAATACTCCGCGAACCTTATATTTACCATAAAAACCACCACATCCATATCAGGTAATGTCAAACCAACGTCCCACCGGTTCCGCCGCGTCTATCCATAAGGCGGAAGATATAAAGCCCCTTGTTAAAGTAAGTGAACTGGAAGAGACGCAAGTCCTCACCGCTCCGTATATTTCTTACTTTGAAATATCGCAAAATTCGCCCTAAACTTGAAACAAAGGCATGAACGTCCCGGCGAACTTCGTAGGTAAGTGTGCAAGCTCCATGTTCTCGACTTTCGAGGGAATT